>OX421505.1:17040782-17053282 GCA_949126835.1 Anisus vortex
TGTCGAATCAGCATGTCCGCTGTCGGCCTCTCCGACGTCCACCTTCTACCGTAGAAACACTAATAGTTAAATTACTAAACCTAAAAACACTAATAGTTAAATGACTCAACCTAGATGCACTAATAGTTAAATTACTAAACCTAGATACACTAATAGTTAAATTACTAAACCTAGATGCACTAATAGTTAAATTACTAAACCTAGAAACACTAATAGTTAAATGACTCAACCTAGATACACTAATAGTTAAATTACTAAACCTAGATACACTAATAGTTAAATTACTAAACCTAGATGCACTAATAGTTAAATTACTAAACCTAGAAACACTAATAGTTAAATGACTCAACCTAGATACACTAATAGTTAAATTACTAAACCTAGATACACTAATAGTTAAATTACTAAACCTAGATGCACTAATAGTTAAATTACTAAACCTAGAAACACTAATAGTTAAATGACTCAACCTAGATACACTAATAGTTAAATTACTAAACCTAGATACACTAATAGTTAAATTACTAAACCTAGATGCACTAATAGTTAAATTACTAAACCTAAAAACACTAATAGTTAAATGACTCAACCTAGATACACTAATAGTTAAATTACTAAACCTAGATACACTAATAGTTAAATTACTAAACCTAGATACACTAATAGTTAAATTACTAAACCTAGATACACTAATAGTTAAATTACTAAACCTAGATACACTAATAGTTAAATTACTAAACCTAGATGCACTAATAGTTAAATTACTAAACCTAGAAACACTAATAGTTAAATGACTCAACCTAGATACACTAATAGTTAAATTACTAAACCTAGATACACTAATAGTTAAATTACTAAACCTAGATGCACTAATAGTTAAATTACTAAACCTAAAAACACTAATAGTTAAATGACTCAACCTAGATACACTAATAGTTAAATTACTAAACCTAGATACACTAATAGTTAAATTACTAAACCTAGATACACTAATAGTTAAATTACTAAACCTAGATACACTAATAGTTAAATGACTCAACCTAGAAACACTAATAGTTAAATTACTAAACCTAGATAGGGGAAACTGGGGTAAAATGGGGTACTTAAGGAAAAAACTCTTCTATATTGACAAAAAACATCAAAATGAAAACAAATTTTGCTGAAAATAAAAGAATACAACATTGACAACATTGTAACAAAGCATAAACACCATAGAATGTCATTTTTTAAATTTATTGAACTTTTAAAAAAAAGACACAAATACCCCATTTTGCCCCATGCTTGGGGCAAAATGGGGTTCGGCATGGGGCATAATGGGGTCATGGTAAGAACTTATATAAAACCATAAAAAAACATCAAAATTTTTCACTATTAATACACAGTTCACATATAAAGTTTGGACTTTTATTTTTTTCTTCGAGCAAGTCTTCTTAGTTCAAAGGATGAAAGACCAAATAGCATTTTCTCCATCTTCTGACTAGTTCAGGTTCTTGTTCAATCATGTTCAACAGAAAACACAATTTTAAATGCACCTAGGGCTGAAAACAAAACATGCCTCATTAGAAATTGCATTCACAAATAAAAATAATTTCATATTTACAGGCCTAATTAGAAATTTCATTTACAAAAATTAAATATAAAAAAAAGTAGTATGGTGAAGAACCCCATTTTGCCCCATTGAAACTACCCCATTTTGCCCCATTGTGGTGGGGCACAATAAAATGCATTAAAATCGCAACATGCTTGATTTTATTGTTAAATTAAAAGCCCTATTTGTCGACAATAAGATATTATTCAGATACAAAAAAAGATTTAGTTCAAAACTTTAATTATTAAGTATCAGTTTCTTAAGTCGTAAGTTAAAAAAATTAGATGAAAAAGATGCAAAAATGTGTATTTACCTTGTAACAATAATTCTGCGTGTAATGTGGACTATAGCTCAAGATGTAGTCGTCTCGTATCGTGTTACTTCAAATCCAATCAATTGCGATAGTTTTTGAGGCTCTGAAAGGGGTGTATTTGCAAAACCCCATTTTACCCCAATACCCCGTTTTACCCCAGTTTCCCCTACACTAATAGTTAAATTACTAAACCTAGATACACTAATAGTTAAATTACTAAACCTAGAAACACTAATAGTTAAATTACTCAACCTAGATACATTAATAGTTAAATTACTAAACCTAGATACACTAATAGTTAAATTACTAAACCTAGAAACACTAATAGTTAAATTACTCAACCTAGATACACTAATAGTTAAATTACTCAACCTAGATACACTAATAGTTAAATTACTAAACCTAGAAACACTAATAGTTAAATTACTCAACCTAGATACATTAATAGTTAAATTACTCAACCTAGATACATTAATAGTTAAATTACTAAACCTAGATACACTAATAGTTAAATTACTAAACCTAGAAACACTAATAGTTAAATTACTCAACCTAGATACACTAATAGTTAAATTACTCAACCTAGATACACTAATAGTTAAATTACTAAACCTAGATACACTAGAGGGCAGAAGAGCAAAAAGCAAAGTAGCAATAATACATAAGGTATTAAACTCCAATTTAGAAATACAACCCAAAAACAACCTGTTGCAATGCTCAGATAAACATAAAGACAAAAACACTTTTCTTATCCCTTATGGGGGAACAAATACATGTAAGTACTCTTTCTTCCCTAGTGGCATTCGGGCATGGAATGGGTTGCCTGAACAAACCAGCGAAACCAGTAACCAGTAACATCATTTAAAACCGTAATAAAAACGCAAGACTAGACTCAGACCACGGATAATCGTAGGTCGCAATAATCTTCTTTATAGAAGAAGCGTCTGTAATATATAAGATAAGAGTGAAACTAATATATAATAGTGCAAATTTAGAAACAACCAACATGCTTGAATTGTCTGAAAAAAACAACTACGTCAATGGAGTTAAAACCCATCAACCCAGAAATATTCATTTAACTCAATCATTAAATCTTGGTCGGTTAAAAAAACCAGCAAACTATTATATCGAGATAAATGTAGACATTTGTTTTAAATCTAACAAGAGATTATTGTAGGCCTAGTATCTCAAACTTCAAATCTTAATCTTAAACCTAGAACATGCTTTTCCGCAAAACACTGACAGTTTTTTTTATCAAGTTCAACCCTAAAAACTATTATCAACATCGAACCCTTGACCGTTGTGGTCGTTGGGGGGTGGGGGGCGGGGGGAGCGAATGAAAACCTCAGCAGTCATCTTTCTCCATTTTTGTTTATCTTGAGCGGCAGGCAATAGGTCAGTCATTTGCATCTTTCTCCAATCGTGTATAGTGCCGAACCAGCATTTCCGTTGACGGCCTTGCCTACGTCTACCTTCACCTTCTACAGTGCCTAGGAGCATGGTTTTTGTCAGGTTAATATGCCGCAACACATGACCGAACCATGTCAGCTCACGTCGCTTTATTGTTGCCATAATGGTGTCTTGAGG
Source organism: Anisus vortex (assembly GCA_949126835.1). Classification (NCBI taxonomy): domain Eukaryota; kingdom Metazoa; phylum Mollusca; class Gastropoda; family Planorbidae; genus Anisus; species Anisus vortex. Next base: position 17,044,271 of record OX421505.1, read on the forward strand.
GCCCGCAATTGATGATATTCTGTCCCAGACATACTCATTAGTCCTATGTTCTAGGTAGGAGAACAGAAAACTATGCAATTTATCTAAGCCTGTACAAATTTTGATTTCGTTTAATGATTAATCAACACAAACAGTTTTATTTTTGTTAATTGTCTCAACTAAAATATTCCGACGTATTTCAAACAGATTTTTTAAAAAAGAAAAAACACAGCAAGTTGAAAAACAATCGTGAATCCAGAAAAAGTGTTTATAACTTCACTATACCTGCTATATTCGGTTAATAAAACTCTTTTCTCTTCTACGCACTCTCTTACAAGTATAGAAATAATATGAATTTAAAGAAGGGAGATTGTGTGTGTGTGTGACTGAGCGTGTGTGTGTTTTGTTTTTGAGCGTGACTTTATTTTGAAACTGGAAACAAAAGGTCAGACTGTATCAACACGGAATGGAGGCTTCCCTGTTTTTTTATATAATATATTATATATACCCTCTCGTGTTGCTAGTGAAAATATCTGTAACCATGGTTACGCAGGCAAACCACAATTTTATTTTCTTCGTTTTTGTTTTTACGCGTGAATGTTTTCGTTGCGATAAAGAAAAGCAGTTCACGCGAAAAAAAAAACACATACACAGCGAGAGAGAGAGAGAGTGAGGGAGTGAGATAGAGAGAGAGAGAAACAGAGAAAGTCGGTGAGTCAAGAGAGAGAGACTACTATAGAGAAAAAGATAGCAAGAGAGAGAGAGTCAGATAGAGAGTGAGAGAGAGGCTGGGGGAGAACAAGAAAGAAATAGTGAGAACGCAGAGAGTGGATAGTGAGAGAGAGAGAGAGAACAAGAGAATCTGTAAACGTGAGAGAGTCGGATGAGGAGAGATAAAAAGAAAAAAGTGAGAGATAAAGCGATTGAGAGAGAGAGAGAGAGTAATTGTCAGAAATGAGGGAAAATAGAAAGAATGAGCAAAATATAGTGAGAGACAGAGTGGGGGAGTGGGATTGAGATAGGAGGGAGAGAGTGAATGAATGAGAGAGATAGAAGGTGAAAGAAATAGATCGCATGAGAGGCAGAGGGTCGTACGATTGCGTGACGGCGAAGATTATGAGAAAGTAAATCTTTTTTTTCGGTTGAAAGTTAAAACCGGAGTTGTTTGTTGCTTTACTTACAGGTATTAGGACTAGCTTTTAAATCCAGGTCACGTGGCTACCTGGTTTAAAATGTGTCCAATGGAAACACCTCAGAGAAAAACAGAGGAAATAGCCTTCACTCTCTCAGGTTTCTGAATTCTTCAGATAGTTATTCTTTCACTCGCTCCAATTGTCTTTCTATCTTTTCCCTTTAAATTACTTTCTATCTTTCTTTCTCATTTATTTTCTTCTTTTCTTCTCTCTCTCTCTCTCTCTCTTTTCACTCTTATCTCACTATCTCTGTCCCACTCTCTAAAACTACAGATCCCTATACCTTAGTCCTCTTTAAGATCAGATAAACGTAATGACAGAAACACTTGTCTTATCTCTTATGCGAGAACAAATACATATAAGAATGCCTACTCTTTCTTCCCGAGTGGCATTCGGGGCATGGAATGGGTTGCCTGAACAAACCGTGGAAAGCCAGTAACTTGACATCATTTGAAACATTAATAAAAAAATGCAAGACTAGACTGGGACCACGGATGAACGTAGGGCGCAATAATCGTCTTTATAGAAGGATCGTCTGTAGTATATAAGATAAAAAAAAGACTGATCAATCTATGCATTTGTAAATCTATTTTCTTCCATTCTCCTTTGTTTTTATCTATTTCTCTAGGTCACTACACCCTTATTTCTCATCATCTGTTTCCCCTTCTCTGTGTATCTTAGATCCTACAAATGTATCTATCTATGTTTCCATTTAAACATCTGTCCGTCCATACCTCCAGCTATACAGTAATCTATTTAATCATTCATCCATCATCCATCCGTCAACTCAACGAACCTTCATGCATGCATCCACCAAGTCATATGTCCATCCATTCGCCCGTTCATACAACCATCCATTCAACCATTTATCAATGTGTCCATCCAACTAGCTGTCTATATATCTATCTGCCTATCAGAACATTCATTCATCTAGCATATGTCCATCTAATTTTCAATCTACCTATTTACGTATTTATTTATCCAGCCAATTATCTATCAATCAGATCTATTTATATCTATTTATTAATTAATTTATATCCACCCATTCATCCCTCCCATCCATCCAGCCAACCATCCATCTATCCATATATTCTTTCAACCGTCCAACTCTCTATCTATATATCTATCTATCTTTCTATTTATCTATCTATTTATCTATCTATCTATCTATCTATCTATCTATCTATGTATCTATCTATCTATTTATCTATCCATCCATCCATCCATCTATCTATCTATCTGTCTATCTAACTGTTTATCTAACTGTTTATCTATTTATCTATCTATCTATCTATCTATCTATTTATCTATCTATCTATCTATTTATCTATCTATCTATCTATCTATCTATCTATCTATTTATCTATCTATCTATCTATTTATCTATCTATGTATCTATCTATCTATCTATCTATCTATTTATCTATCTATCTATCTATCCATCTATCTATCTAACTGTTTATCTATCTATCTATCTATCTATTTTTCTATCTATCTATCTATTTATCTATCTATCTATTTATCTATCTATCTATCTATCTATTTATCTATCTATCTATCTATTTATCTATCTATCTATCTATGTATCTATCTATCTATCTATTTATCTATCTATCTATCTATCTATTTATCTATCTATCTATCTATCTATTTATCTATCTATCTATCTATTTATCTATCTATCGTCTTCTTCCTAAATTTAAGAGACTTCACTACTATAATAGAATGTATCCTAAATCTATCATAAATAATGGAATCTATAACTTTTCATACCCTGGTAGTCAGTAGGCAAGTTACAGTTTAAAAATTAACCACGTGATAGCTAAAAATAGCAACAGGGGGAAGCATCCACAACAACATGAACAAATTCATCTGTCGCCATTTTCTTTTCCCAAGGTGCTTCTGTATTTAGTGTGTTCACGATGTTTACTTATTATAATAAAATAACAGAAGGTACTTTCTTCATTATTGCTAAAAAAAAGAAACAGTACAGAATGGTGATGCGCGCTCAGGTTACCGAGCGTTACGTGTCAGCACTTTGTGTTTACGCGTCAAGGCCGCCAGCGTACCACAGTCCGCATTCTCACTCAAGAGCCCGGGACTCAACATATAGACACTCATTGACAGGCTTCAAGGTTTTCCTCCGTGCAGTGCCAGACGCATTACTTAGTAGCCTCAACGAGGCCGATGTAAAATAGCATTTAACCCTAGCCCCACCCTCCCCCACCCTCACACTCTTTATGTGGCGTAGCCGTAGGTGGGTGCTGGAATGAATGAACTAAAATATTATTTAAAGAAAAATATTTTCAGGCAAAAGTGATTAATTTCAAGCTGAGTGCGGCACACACAAAACCAACACGTACAGCCATATGTACAACAAGATGGACAACCAGAACTGAGCACCAACACGCACCGACAATCAAACACAGACAGCCATTTTAAAAAAAAACAGCTACACACAGAATCACAAAACACAGCCACAACCACACATAATTAAACGCGCAACTACAAGCACAATCACATACACACAACTTAAAAATACACACACAACCACACACTGACTACCACAACACGCAAGAAAAAATTAAACACACAACCAAACACAGCACATTTAACCACATACACAACTACAAACAAACACACACACAATCACACACAACCAAACACACAGCCACACACAACCACAAGTACACAATGCTACTATATAAAAAGTGTACTCACTGATCTCGTCGTCCATGTCCAGAACTTTCTCCATTAGCTCCACCCTCGACTCCTCCCCGGAAATGGCCACTTTCGATTTCAGCTCCGGGTAGTCCAAAAGAATTGACCTCGGAACCGGCACATCGTCACTGTCAATCCTCGACCGCGACGTCGCGCCGGACTCCGATTCGTCGTCACTCTCCTTGTCATAGTCGCTGTTACTCCCTCCACCGCCGCCCCCTCCGCCTCTTCCACCCGAACTCTCCGTCTTCGATCTGTCCTTCTCCATGCCTCCCCGGCTTTGGGACACGTCCCCAGCGCTCCACTCGCAGCTCTGTGACGTAACGGCTCCTTTGGGCCCTGGTGTCGCGGAAGTGACGCCGCCCTCCCGTGTGAGCTCGTGCGACGACGAGACCTCTGTGATGCTGAACGTGGCGTCTATCCTCAGCTCCCCTTCGTGGTCGTCGTCTTCTGCCGGGAAACGTCGAGCAGCTGATGATGAGGTGCTCACTGGCAAAGGTTTGGCGTACTCGCGTCTCTCGCTGCTGATCTCCACCGCTGCTCTCCGTTCGCCCGGCGGCGCGCCCTCCGCTCCCTGCCCGTCTTTCGGTTCCACGTTCTTCTCGCCGTGGAGATGAGCTGCGCGTGCCCTCGGCTCCTCCCGTCGATTGGCTGACTCTGAGTTGGCGCGTGCTGTTTGGGTTCCCGGTCCGACAAATGGAATTCCGGGAATGCTTAGTTTACCTGAGAAAGAGAGAAAGACGGATAGAATGAAAAAATAAAATGGATGAGATGAGTGTAAAATAAAGGAGTAAAAAAAACATAGATAGAGAGACAGATGAAGATTTAAAACAAAAACACAAGTAGAGATGGCTTAGAGACTTGCAGGGGATGGGGGAGGGGATGCAAGGGAGAATCAGGTAAGAGGAGGGGGGATGGGGGAAGATGTCATGGAAATGATGTCATGACCAGACAACGTTTCACGAGGTTACGGGAGCAGGGGCGGGGGAAGTAGCTGCAGAAGGAGGGAGCTTGGGCAGAGAGTTTTTTTTAAGAGTGGAAAAAATAATGGTTTTAGCGCTTAATTCATAGTCTGCCTATCTAAGCTTATGTGTGTATCTATCTATCTGTATTATCTATCTTTATATATCTGTCTGTCTGTTTGTGTGTGTATGTTCGCGTGTCTTTGTCTATCAGTCTACTTACGCAACCGTCTATCTATGTATCTATCTATCTGTCAGTCTGTGTATATTTCAGTAGCTAGGAAGTTATGCAGGTACGTAAGCGTGCAGGTAGGTAGGTAGGTAGGAACTTAGGCGGACAGGTAAGTAGGTTTTTCAGTTGTTTTTTCACGTCTTCATTTTTGTGTGTCTGTCTGTCTCTTTGTCTACAACACCACACACCGCATTCATCTCTTACACAATTCTGCATAATCAACCGACACAGTCTGTCAACGCAACACATATCTTAACAGGTAAAACTGAAACCTTCATATCATAATACACGTATTCCTAAAATTATATGTAAATTCTATAATATTGAAATAATCATATAAGCCTACATTTCTACAATTTCGGCTGGTCCTGTGGTTAGTTCATTGGACTTTTAACAAAAAGGCTCGCGTTCTAGCCCTGCCGCCGACCAATCCCTGACACCCTGCACAAGTTTTGGGCCTAGGAACGTATTAATGTTGTATCTAGAAAGAAAGTCTGTAAAATTCATAAGCCATATTCCCTAATAGTATACACCAACAAAAGATGGAAATGGATCGAGAATGCGCACCAATAGAGAGGTATGTGAGTTATATGAAGACCCTATTATTGTAGCTGAGATAAAGAAGGGCAGACTACGCTGGACAGGCCACCTGGATCGAATGCCAAACAACAGAAGAGCGAAAGAGATATATGCTCAGAACCCCAGAGGAAAACGACCTAAAGGCAGACCCAGACTGAGATGGTTGGACGATTTTGAGATGGATCTACGACAGTTCGGGGGTCCAGGCCTGGAAAAAGAAGACAATGGATAGGTCCGCGTTGAAGGAGGTGGTGATGCAGGCCAGAGCCAGACTTGAACTCTTCGCAGAGACACAGGCCGAGATTACTCTCTTAGGGCCTGGAGAACGAAACTTGCAGTATCACGCAGCTGTGACACAGTCCCGTAAAGGGTCGGCACAAACGGTTGGCCTTCCCCGTCCACTCTGAGCCCCTGCAGGGCAGGGCACTCGACAAGCACATGTTCGACCGTTTCTAGCGCCTCCATGCAGTTTCTACACCGCGAATCCTCGTTGGGCCTAAATCTGCTGAAATAGGCACCAATACCACAATGCCCAGTCCTACACTGGGCAATAATGGCTGAGTCTTTCCTGCGGAGTTTCCACCACCCGTCAGCACGATCCGGTCTCTTCAAATGCTGCCAAACACACCTGCCCTTGTCAGATTCGTCCCAGACCTTGTACCACTGGTCCATCTCCCATGCAGATTATAGGCCCAGTGCAATTGGGCCCCGGATTCCGGAAATGCATCGTTGCACGACCGATCATAGACCGATGGAAGGGGCACAGGTCTTGGAAAAAAGTGACGCTAAAACACTCTTAAACATGAGAACGATTTGCAGGCCAGAGCCCTCCATGGGCTGTAGCCAGTGGCGTAGCTAGGGGGGGGGGAGTCCGAATTCGAATGTCCCCCCGGGGTCCCTACTTGAGGGGGGCCCACAAAGGAGTGTCCGAATTTTTTTTCTCATGTCATAATGTCGAATGTCAAAACTCAGGGGACCCTAAAAAAGCCAAGCCCCCCCCCCCCCCCGGGCCCCCAAATCCCTATCAACGGCACTGGCTGTAGCGCCAAGGATGATGATTGAAATATCCAGATTATTTTTAACTTCTTTATATTATATTTTATGTTTCTATTTATTAAATAAAAGTTTTTTGTGTGAGTATTTTCATTTGAATTGCAAACAAAAAAATAATAATACTCTATTACAGCGAGCACAATCTGTAAATGATAATAAAAAAATAACACATGTAAAACTTAACTGATAGCCTCACAGCAGACTTATTTATAAACGCAAAGACAGCTAGCTACTCTATGTATGCGGAAAGAGGGACTGGAGGGTAAGATGGAAGGAACACTTCTTATCACTTCTGTAGATAACCGCCTTCCTTTTCCCTCCAAGAAATCTTACTCCTTAAACAAAAAATCGGGGAGGATATTTCATTTTATACCATTCACCTTGCCATCAGCACCCGTCAGCTCCCCCCCCCCCACCACCATCTTTTATCCCGGCACCCCTACATCTTACAAAGGAATCTTCCCCCTACCCCACCACATTTGTTTGGCTCCCGCGTCACAGCGTCCTTCCGTAATCAAGTTATCTCTCTCTCTTTTTCTATCTATTTCTCTATCTCTTTCTCCCTCTCTTCTCCATCCTTTTCTCTCTCTTTCTCTCTCTTTCTCTCTCTCTCTCTCTCTGTTTTTCTCTGTTTCTCTCTTTCTGTTTCTCTCTATTTTTATCTCTCTGTTTCTCATTCTTTTGCTCTATTTCTCTCTCTTTATCTCTGTATCTCTTTCTCTCTCTCTTTCTCCCTCTTTTTTCTCTCTCTTTCTCTCTCTCTTTCTCTCTCTTTCCCTCTCTCTTTATATCTCTTTCTCTCTCTCTTTCTCTCTCTCTTTCTCTCTCTCTTTCTCCCTCTTTTTTCTCTCTCTTTCTCTCTCTCTTTCTCTCTCTTTCCCTCTCTCTTTATCTCTCTTTCTCTCTCTCTTTCTCTCTCTTTCCCTCTCTCTTTATCTCTCTTTCCCTCTCTCTTTATCTCTCTTTCTCTCTCTTTCTCTCTCTCTTTCTCTCTCTTTCCCTCTCTCTTTCTCTCTCTTTCCCTCTCTCTTTATCTCTCTTTCTCTCTCTTTCTCTCTCTCTTTCTCTCTCTTTCCCTCTCTCTTTCTCTCTCTCTTTCCCTCTCTCTTTATCTCTCTTTCTCTCTCTCTTTCTCTCTCCTTCTCTCTATATATCTTTCTCTATCTCTTTCTTCCTCTTTCTCTCTCCCTCTTTCTCTTTTTCTCTTTCTCTCTCTCTTCCTTTCTCTCTTTCACTCACTTTCTTTCTCTCTGTCTCTCTCATTTTCTCTTTTTCTCTCTCTATCTTTCTCTTTCTCTCTCTCTATCTTTCTCTCTATCTTTCTCTTTCTCTCTCTCATTCTCTCTATCTTTCTCTTTCTCTCTCTCTTTTTCTCTATCTTTCTCTTTCTCTCTCTCTTTCTCTCTCTCTTTTTCTCACACTCTTTTTCTCTCTTTCTCTCTCTCCCGAACACTTACTTATTTCCTTTCGTTTCCTTTAAACAAAAATTAGATTGAATTTAAATAAAAAAAAAAAAAAGCATAAGTCTATCTACTTACAAAAATAAAACTATTTTGTCAAGTGGTAAAAAAATGTATTTAAAAAAACAACAAAGTGTCAGGATGGGAGACTCCGATTGGGTACGGAATTGACAGACTGAAAGAGTTCCGCTGTATCAGAAGAACTTAAGGGGGAAAAAAAGAAATTAAAAAAAAACAAAACAATTTCACCAATCTCTACTTTTATGTAACTAAAATTAATTAAAAAAGGGCGGACACTCCTGCTGATGTTAGCTTGACACCACTTCACGAGTTATCCCACATGTATCCCCTCTCCTCTCCCCCCCCCCCACACACACACACTTCAAAGTAAAATAATAACATGTCACAAGGCCCTTAAGTTTATACAAAGAAACGTAAGAGTAAGAGAGAGAGAAAAACAGAGAAAGAGAGAGAGAGAGAGAGATAAAGGATAGAGAATGGCTATCACTTATGCAAAAACTAATGCTTAATAATAGTATTCTTTCTTCCTGAGTGGTATTCGGACATGGAATGGGTTGCCTGAACATACCAAGAGAACCAGTAAACTGAACATCATTTTAAACACTGATTAAAAAGCAATAAGAGACTCAGATTCGCGGATGAGCGTAGGACGCAATAATCTTCTTTATAGAAGGGGCGTCTGTAACATATAAGATAAGAAGAAAGCAAAGAGAAGGAGCAATAACCGTAGTACATTGTGTTTTCTCAATGTTCCGTTATCTAATTATTTCTGTCAATGCAATATTTGAATAACATTAATTTGAATAACTGAT
>OX421505.1:17058282-17110782 GCA_949126835.1 Anisus vortex
AACATAACACGAGATCCTAGTTAATGTTATTTAAAACATAACACGAGATCCTAGTTAAGGTTATTTAAAACATAACACGAGATCCTAGTTAATGTTATTTAAAACAAAACACGAGATCCTTGTTAAGCTTTTCTAAAACACACCTCGAGATCTTTGATAAGGTTATCTAAAACATAACACGAGGACCTTTTTGAGGTTATCTATAAAAAAGACACGAGGTCCTTGTTAAGGTTATCTAAAATATTACACGAGGTCCTTGTTGAGGTTATCTAAAACATAACACGAGTTTCTTGTTGAGGTTATCTAAAACATAACACGAGATCCTTATGGAGATTATGTAAAATATAACAACACGAGGGCGAGTTTGTGGAGTTTGATGGGGGCAGTGACATAGAAATGTTGCCAAGAAATCTGAAACTCTAATTAAGGAGCTAGTCTAGATATATTGGTTGCTGTTATTGTTTGTTGTTGTTATGTGTTATATTTTAGTTTTCATTAGTTGAGACACACACGGCAAGGGGATTGCGTGGTGAATACGGTGCCTCTATTTCATAAGAGTTTATGTTAAGGGAGTACAACTGTAATGAAAGAAAAATACAGGTTATTCCCCTTTATTTGGCATTGCAACATTTCACCAAAGAAATTATTATGTAACTGTCTTTCTCTAGATCAATAAGACCGTACAGTCATCATTATCAGTATACTGCTTGTTAGCTTTCATGTAGATCTGTTTAGTTTTTAGAACTATGATATACACGAGCTAATAAAACGATTAAAACGATCGACGTGAAAAAGGCCTATAGCTTCGTCAATTGCCAAATCGCTCTAATACCTCAGCCACCCCAAAGCAATTCAAAGGAGAAAAAATATAAATTGTAAAAAAAAATAAAAAAATATAGGGAACTGCAGTTTAATTGTATTAGACTAGCTCCACACTCCCCTGGTACTCCCGAAATAAATATAAAAAAATCTCCATTCCGATCTTTCTCTGTCTGCATCTCAACACGTGACCCAGTTTCTCCGAGCTGGGGAGAAGGAAGGGAGAGAAAAAGGTGCGGAGGGGAGGGGCGTCTTATCCCCATGCCAACTACTATCTGTGAAAAGTATATTTTTAACACGCAAATTGTCCTATATAGGGCAGTGTTACTCACTGTAAGAACTTATCTACTCGATGTTTGACTTAGTACATTTTCTGTATATTTCTATAGGCACTGTAAGAACTTTTCTTCTCGATGTTTGACTTAGTACATGTTCTGTATATTTCTATGGGCACTGTAAGAACTTATCTACTCGATGTTTGACTTAGTACATTTTCTGTATATTTCTATAGGCACTGTAAGAACTTTTCTTCTCGATGTTTGACTTAGTACATGTTCTGTATATTTCTATGGGCACTGTAAGAACTTATCTACTCGATGTTTGACTTAGTACATTTTCTGTATATTTCTATAGGCACTGTAAGAACTTTTCTTCTCGATGTTTGACTTAGTACATGTTCTGTATATTTCTATAGGCACTGTAAGAACTTTTCTTCTCGATGTTTGACTTAGTACATTTTCTGTATATTTCTATAGGCACTGTAAGAACTTTTCTTCTCGATGTTTGACTTAGTACATGTTCTGTATATTTCTATGGGCACTGTAAGAACTTATCTACTCGATGTTTGACTTAGTACATTTTCTGTATATTTCTATAGGCACTGTAAGAACTTATCTACTCGATGTTTGACTTAGTACATTTTCTGTATATTTCTATAGGCACTGTAAGAACTTTTCTTCTCGATGTTTGACTTAGTACATGTTCTGTATATTTCTATGGGCACTGTTACTCACTGTAAGAACTTTTCTTCTCGATGTTTGACTTAGTACATGTTCTGTATATTTCTATAGGCACTGTAAGAACTTATCTTCTCGATGTTTGACTTAGTACATGTTCTGTATATTTCTATAGGCACTGTAAGAACTTATCTTCTCGATGTTTGACTTAGTACATTTTATGTTTATTTCTATAGGCACTGTAAGAACTTATCTTCTCGATGTTTGACTTAGTACATGTTCTGTATATTTCTATAGGCACTGTAAGAACTTATCTTCTCGATGTTTGACTTAGTACATGTTCTGTATATTTCTATAGGCACTGTAAGAACTTATCTTCTCGATGTTTGACTTAGTACATGTTCTGTATATTTCTATAGGCACTGTAAGAACTTATCTTCTCGATGTTTGACTTAGTACATGTTCTGTATATTTCTATAGGCACTGTAAGAACTTATCTTCTCGATGTTTGACTTAGTACATGTTCTGTATATTTCTATAGGCACTGTAAGAACGTATCTTCTCGATGTTTGACTTAGTACATGTTCTGTATATTTCTATAGGCACTGTAAGAACTTATCTTCTCGATGTTTGACTTAGTACATGTTCTGTATATTTCTATAGGCACTGTAAGAACTTATCTTCTCGATGTTTGACTTAGTACATGTTCTGTATATTTCTATAGGCACTGTAAGAACTTATCTTCTCGATGTTTGACTTAGTACATGTTCTGTATATCTCTATAGGCACTGTAAGAACTTATCTTCTCGATGTTTGACTTAGTACATGTTCTGTATATTTCTATAGGCACTGTAAGAACTTATCTTCTCGATGTTTGACTTAGTACATGTTCTGTATATTTCTATAGGCACTGTAAGAACTTATCTTCTCGATGTTTGACTTAGTACATGTTCTGTATATTTCTATAGGCACTGTAAGAACTTATCTTCTCGATGTTTGACTTAGTACATGTTCTGTATATTTCTATAGGCACTGTAAGAACTTATCTTCTCGATGTTTGACTTGCTACATTTTCTGTATATTTCTAAAGGGAATGTAAGAACTTATCTTCTCGATGTTTGACTTAGTACATTTTATGTTTATTTCTATAGGCACTGTAAGAACTTATCTTCTCGATGTTTGACTTAGTACATGTTCTGTATATTTCTATAGGCACTGTAAGAACTTATCTTCTCGATGTTTGACTTAGTACATGTTCTGTATATTTCTATAGGCACTGTAAGAACTTATCTTCTCGATGTTTGACTTAGTACATGTTCTGTATATTTCTATAGGCACTGTAAGAACTTATCTTCTCGATGTTTGACTTAGTACATGTTCTGTATATTTCTATAGGCACTGTAAGAACGTATCTTCTCGATGTTTGACTTAGTACATGTTCTGTATATTTCTATAGGCACTGTAAGAACTTATCTTCTCGATGTTTGACTTAGTACATGTTCTGTATATTTCTATAGGCACTGTAAGAACTTATCTTCTCGATGTTTGACTTAGTACATGTTCTGTATATTTCTATAGGCACTGTAAGAACTTATCTTCTCGATGTTTGACTTAGTACATGTTCTGTATATCTCTATAGGCACTGTAAGAACTTATCTTCTCGATGTTTGACTTAGTACATGTTCTGTATATTTCTATAGGCACTGTAAGAACTTATCTTCTCGATGTTTGACTTAGTACATGTTCTGTATATTTCTATAGGCACTGTAAGAACTTATCTTCTCGATGTTTGACTTAGTACATGTTCTGTATATTTCTATAGGCACTGTAAGAACTTATCTTCTCGATGTTTGACTTAGTACATGTTCTGTATATTTCTATAGGCACTGTAAGAACTTATCTTCTCGATGTTTGACTTGCTACATTTTCTGTATATTTCTATAGGCACTGTAAGAACTTATCTTCTCGATGTTTGACTTAGTACATTTTATGTTTATTTCTATAGGCACTGTAAGAACTTATCTTCTCGATGTTTGACTTAGTACATGTTCTGTATATTTCTATAGGCACTGTAAGAACTTATCTTCTCGATATTTGACTTAGTACATGTTCTGTATATTTCTATAGGCACTGTAAGAACTTATCTTCTCGATGTTTGACTTAGTACATGTTCTGTATATTTCTATAGGCACTGTAAGAACTTATCTTCTCGATGTTTGACTTAGTACATGTTCTGTATATTTCTATAGGCACTGTAAGAACTTATCTTCTCGATGTTTGACTTAGTACATGTTCTGTATATTTCTATAGGCACTGTAAGAACTTATCTTCTCGATGTTTGACGTATTACATTTTATGTTTATTTCTATAGGCACTGTAAGAACTTTTCTTCTCGATGTTTGACTTAGTACATGTTCTGTATATTTCTATAGGCACTGTAAGAACTTTTCTTCTCGATGTTTGACTTAGTACATGTTCTATATATTTCTATAGGCACTGTAAGAACTTATCTTCTCGATGTTTGACGTAGTACATTTTATGTTTATTTCTATAGGCACTGTAAGAACTTTTCTTCTCGATGTTTGACTTAGTACATGTTCTGTATATTTCTATAGGCACTGTAAGAACTTATCTTCTCGATGTTTGACTTAGTACATGTTCTGTATATTTCTATAGGCACTGTAAGAACTTATCTTCTCGATGTTTGACTTAGTACATGTTCTGTATATTTCTATAGGCACTGTAAGAACTTATCTTCTCAATGTTTGACTTAGTACATGTTCTGTATATTTCTATAGGCACTGTAAGAACTTATCTTCTCGATGTTTGACTTAGTACATGTTCTGTATATTTCTATAGGCACTGTAAGAACTTATCTTCTCGATGTTTGACTTAGTACATGTTCTGTATATTTCTATAGGCACTGTAAGAACTTATCTTCTCGATGTTTGACTTAGTACATGTTCTGTATATTTCTATAGGCACTGTAAGAACTTATCTTCTCGATGTTTGACTTAGTACATGTTCTGTATATTTCTATAGGCACTGTAAGAACGTATCTTCTCGATGTTTGACTTAGTACATGTTCTGTATATTTCTATAGGCACTGTAAGAACTTATCTTCTCGATGTTTGACTTAGTACATGTTCTGTATATTTCTATAGGCACTGTAAGAACTTATCTTCTCGATGTTTGACTTAGTACATGTTCTGTATATTTCTATAGGCACTGTAAGAACTTATCTTCTCGATGTTTGACTTAGTACATGTTCTGTATATTTCTATAGGCACTGTAAGAACTTATCTTCTCGATGTTTGACTTAGTACATGTTCTGTATATTTCTATAGGCACTGTAAGAACTTATCTTCTCGATGTTTGACTTAGTACATGTTCTGTATATTTCTATAGGCACTGTAAGAACTTATCTTCTCGATGTTTGACTTAGTACATTTTCTGTATATTTCTATAGGCACTGTAAGAACTTATCTTCTCGATGTTTGACTTAGTACATGTTCTGTATATTTCTATAGGCACTGTAAGAACTTATCTTCTCGATGTTTGACTTAGTACATGTTCTGTATATTTTTATAGGCACTGTAAGAACTTATCTTCTCGATGTTTGACTTAGTACATTTTATGTTTATTTCTATAGGCACTGTAAGAACTTATCTTCTCGATGTTTGACTTAGTACATTTTATGTTTATTTCTATAGGCACTGTAAGAACTTATCTTCTCGATGTTTGACTTAGTACATGTTCTGTATATTTCTATAGGCACTGTAAGAACTTATCTTCTCGATGTTTGACTTAGTACATTTTCTGTATATTTCTATAGGCACTGTAAGAACTTTTCTTCTCGATGTTTGACTTAGTACATTTTATGTTTATTTCTATAGGCACTGTAAGAACTTATCTTCTCGATGTTTGACTTGCTACATTTTCTGTATATTTCTATAGTCACTGTAAGAACTTATCTTCTCGATGTTTGACTTAGTACATTTTATGTTTATTTCTATAGGCACTGTAAGAACTTATCTTCTCGATGTTTGACTTAGTACATTTTATGTTTATTTCTATAGGCACTGTAAGAACTTTTCTTCTCGATGTTTGACTTGGTACATTTTCTGTATATTTCTATAGGCACTGTAAGAACTTATCTTCTCGATGTTTGACTTAGTACATTTTATGTTTATTTCTATAGGCACTGTAAGAACTTATCTTCTCGATGTTTGACTTAGTACATTTTCTGTATATTTCTACAACTCTCCAACACTAGGAAGTATTTTGGTTTACGTTAAATAATAGTTTTCAACCCAAAGATGTTTCTAAAGAATTAAAGTTGACTTTTTCTAACCAACTAGATCTATAAAAAACGTAACATAACAACTACGCACCCCCTCCCCCTGCCCTCCCCGACATCCTAACCATACAATTAAGTTTGGTTTTGATGTTTAGATAATTTTAACCAAGTCGTTTTTTTTTTAAAACATTTATTTGAAGAGCCAGTTCTCTGAATGGGATGTCTTCCTCGGCCGCCATGTTGGTTAGTCTTTCTTTTATCCTTGCTCTGTTTTTTTTTTTTTTATATATATATTTACATCTATAAATTAGTTCTTTATGATTATGTATGCGGTATGCGTATATTATTATATATGATTGCAGTTCGTTTATTTTGCAAGGTTCATAACTAGTGAACATTCACAACTGAAAAGATTAATACTAATAGTTAAATCACTAAACCTAGAAACACAAGAGGACAGAAGGGCAAAGAGTAAAGTAGTAATAATACATAACACATAAAACTCTAATTTAGAAATGCAACGCAATAACAACCTGTTGCAATGCTCAGATAAACATAAAGACAAAAATTATTTTCTAATCCCTTATGCGAGAACAAATGCATTTAAGTGCTCTTTGTTCCCGAGTGGCACTCGTGAATGGAATGGGTTGCCAGAACAAAGCAGGAAAACCAGTAACTTAACATCATTTAAATCACTAATAAAAATGCAGGACTAGACTCTAACCACGAATGTGCGTAGGACGGAATAATTTGCTTTATATAAGGGAGCGTCTGTAATATAAAAGATACGATTAGAATGATAATGCAGTGTTGCAGAATGGGTTTGTCGAGTTAGTACATGTAGTATTATATGTGAATGAGACTATTTGTGCAGTCAATTATTGTCTTTGTTTGCAAGTGCTGGGAAGTGCTATTTAGACTTTAAGAATGGCAAGTCCTATTCAAATTCAAAGTTTGCCAATGGACAATCCTATCTAAGACTTCTCAATTTAGACTTTTTTTGAACGTTATTATTGAAACTCTAAGATGCTATACAGGCTGTATTCTGTTGTTGCTGCTCTATTTTAATATCTAGTCCATTGTTTAATTCAGTAATACAATAATAACCTGAATAGTTGTAGAAGACACACATAACAAATGCTGCTACACGTATTGATGAAAATGTTGATGGATATATTGACACAAATGTTGATTCAAAAGTTGATTCATATGTTGATACAAAAGTTGATACAAATGTTGATTCAAATGTTGATTCATATGTTGATACAAAAGTTGATACAAATGTTGATACAAATGTTGATTCAAATGTTGATTCATATGTTGATACAAATGTTGAAACAAATGTTGATACAAATATTTACACACGTTTTGATACAAATAGTTACAAGATGTAATGTAAATGTTGATGAAAATGTTTAAGTAAATGTCTTTTAAATGTTGATTCGAATGTTGATACAAATGCTTAGAAACTTTGCTGATACAAACATGGTTACTAATAGAAACACAGCTACTGGTACTTGATACAACAGTTCATACAGTTAAGTAAATCAGAAGCATGAACAAAAATATTTGCTAGCATTCTTTAAAAAAACAACTATTGTTAGACTTTAGAGAGATACAACGCAAGGAAGCTGATAAAGGAACAGTTTCATAACGTCCAAATAGCATTTTCCTTATCTGTTTGTCTGTTCTTCTTTATGTGATACGCGTGTAGTCTCGGCCGGGAAAGTTATGCGCAAGGTAAAATGTTTAGAACATTTAAAGACGTTAGCTTTATGCGCTTAGACCACATGGAAGGAATTTTTAAATTATGTAGAAAGCATATTATAAAGGAAATATAAAACGATACGGAAAGCACATAAAGGAAATATAAAACTATATGGAAGACATATATAGGAAAAAGCTTATAAAACTATGTAGAAAGCTTACAAAACAAATATGAAACTATGGAAAGCATATGTAAGCAATATAATAATAATAATAATAACGGTGCTTATATAGCGCATATCCCGTTGGTGACAGTTCTATGCGCAGACGACAGTTACAGAATACAGACAATATAAAATCGTATTAAACAATAAAACTGGTCAAGTTGTCTTGTAACTCAATATTTAAATTATTTTGAATACCTTATATTCTCCTTCTTCTTTTCTTTTTTTTTTTTTGTTCACAGTTTTAAGTTTAACAAGTTTGATAAAAGTTGTAACTTTATCAAGGGAGAGAAGTGATGTATTGTTATAACTGATGAGTATATACTAGAGTAGTCTTTCTTTGATTAAAATCTAATAAAAATTTTTTATTTTATTTTGCTAACTAAATGAAAAGGAAATATATCTCTTAAATAAAGCCCTTTTTATGTCCACAATTCTACTTCTTTTAAAACAAAAAAAAAAATCATAAGCAATAACAAATAAACAAATATGCATGATTAGATTTGTGGATGAAATTTTTGTAAAAATGTTCAAGTGAAATGGTTTTTTAAAGAAAGAAAAGTCCATGTTTACGACATTGAATTAATTTATTTTGTAAACCCAGACACGGAACTTTAATTAAGACACCTGGGTATTGGTGTTCAATTTTAAAAGGTCTGGGATCTTTTTTATTGCTAGTTTTGGCGTTTGGGATTTTCTGTTGTTTTTCTTTTTATCCGGACAGTCTTCTGAAATAAAGGCTTTTATTGTTGTCGTTTTCCAGGGGAGGTACACATTACGTTTGGGTTTTCGGTGTGTTTTATGGTGAATGGTGGGATTGTTGTTATTTTTGTATTTTCTGTAAGTGAATTTGTAATAAAAAATAAAAGCTGGGTTTTCTAAGTATTACTCGGGCCCGACAATTAGTCTGATACGTTTACATACGTTTCTTCTAGATAGAAGATAATTACGTCACTATTTGTGGTAGCCTAATAAAGAGGCTAATGTAGAGATGCTGCCACCAAAATGTTGGTTCTAGTCTGTAAATTTAAAGCGCATTTGAAGACTTTATTATAAATAGCGCTACATAAATATGTAGCTTGTAATTTGTAGTCTGGCCTGATGTGGACTAATAGTTTAGGTAGACACAGCATGGAATCTTGGCAAAAATAGCTCTGTTTATCGAAATTCGACCTTCCTAATTAGTACAGTAAGTCAGGATCAATCACACCTTATTACGGTGATGTTGTGAAGAATTCGATTAAGTTTCCAAAATGGACAATGGGAAGTGGGTTTCTCCGACTCGAACCGTCTACGACTGGTAAGGAAGGGTGAGGAAAACACAGTATGAGAAGTGCTTTTATTTTTACACGCACCCTTATTTATGTATAATTTGCCAATACCTACGAGAGGATTCTTTGAACAATAAAATAAAAACAGAAATACTTTAAAGAACAACAAGTAAAAGGGAGATGGGGATAAGCAAAAGGAGTAGTTTTTTCTTTCTTCATGCTGATCACGGCAAACATCTCGGCCCCCACCTTCTTACCTGGCGTGGTCGGGGAGGTGGCGCTGGTCGTGTAGGACCTGGAGTCCCTTGACAGCCTCTGGAGGCTCTCGCTCAGGAGTTTGACCTTGTCCGCAAGGGACACATTGTCCTCCTCCAGGCGACGCACCTTCTCCTTCAGTTCGATGTTCTCCAGCGGGGCGTCGTCGGCCCTGACTGAGAGGATCGGGGTTCGAGTCTTCAGATCTGCGGGAAAATAAAAACGTAAATTTAAAAATACTCGATGATTTACAGGCTCCCTATAGAAGGGGGCGGCAACCTAAGACCCGCCTGTCAAACTTGGCATGCAGAGCAACATTCGATGGCACACGAGAGACCTCCAAAAGATGTTTTTTCATTTATTTAAATTGACAGTATTTTCCGGTTCTGAATGAGGAAAACTGACTGTTGAAGCCGATGTTTTCTGAATGACATAGCGATACATTTCAGTGAGTTGAACTTGTATTTACATGGACCACTGGAATGGATTTGCATTGAAACTGGACAGATCTTGTCGTTGAATCAATTTCAAAATTTTTGACTACATGCACATCCCTATGTTAAGGAATATATCAAGATAGATAGTTGAGCTTTTTCAGAAGTATATCAAAGCACTCAAAGCGGAGTTTTCTAATCAAAGGCAAGACTTTCAAATTCATGGACTCATTTTTTCATAGCACATCAACCTTGACTGGTTTGATATTATTACAACCTTCTTAGATGTAGATCTTTTTTTTTAAGTAGGGGAATATTGGCCATTTTAAAATGCAGCAAGTTGAAGTTTAAACATTTAAAAAATGGGAATTCCAATGTTCACATTTTGGGATAAAAATCTGGAAGGAAGCGGCTTAGGAAAGTCGTCTGCTACTCTCAACTAGTCTACCAGGCATTCGCTCTTGTACTCTCAGCTTTTTGTTCAGTTTGCTCCTGTGAATAGATTTTTTTCGCTCACGAAAGCTGTTTTAACAATACCAAGAGCTCACTTAGACTTGATCGCTCAATAATTGATACTTACTAATGACATTTAAAAGAGTTTATGTTCATCTTCTTTAATTAAACATAAACAGTACTTTTTTTGTGCCGGTACGCACCGGTACGGCGTACCGGCACCTTTTTCAATGTGGGGAAAAAATGATTACTTTTCTTGTATTTTAACGTTTATTATTAATTTATTATATTATTAATTTGCTACAATTGAATTATTTTAAAACGGCGCGCAATAAGAATTAAAATATAAAATGCGAAACTGCTTTAAAAGTAAGCAATCCATCACTGAGCACCGGCACCTATTTTTTTTACAAAATAAACACTGAATATAAATATAAGTAATTCTAAAACAAATTTATTTGTATTATTAATTTAGAACTATAAGAGATGTATTTAATAGAACTATATTCTGTAATTTATGTAATTAATGTTTAAAATATAGACTCCTTAAATGGACAACCAATTAATGCAGGAAATGTTTCTTTACAACTGTTTAACGTAAAATATTTGAATCCTCTAATAAGTAAATCTTATAATGAATACCATTAGTTGGATTTATATAAAGAAATAAAAATTAGTCAGTAATATTAAAATTTGTTATATTACAAAATAAAACTAGTTGGCATCTCTATTCAATCAAATGTGGAAACTTTTTTAATTAAAGGGCGATTTTATTTTAGCTAATATTTCTAATTTTTTCCTTTCTTTTTCTTTTATAAAATAATAACTTATAGAATAACTTTAAACTGATAAAACTGTAAAAAGTATATAAAAGTTATATAAATATTATATGACTACAGAATTTATATGTATATTTTCAAACATTACATTAACTACCCAGTTTGTATGATTTCTAAGTATATATACCGCTTAACGATATTGATTAACAAATTCAGAACACAGAAAGACATTTAAGGACATCTTAATTATACTTAGATCTAAATATAAATAACATTTACTGGTGTGATATCAGGGTCTATGGCATGCTTGCCAGATTTGGCACACAGAATGAGTTTTAATGGCACGTGGAAGACCCCCTTAAGCGCTATAAGAAATGACAATTATTATTATTATTACTATGAAAAAAGGTTCGTGGAGTTTACCCTCGTTTTCAGCTCGGAGTTCTTCCGCCTTCTCCTCGGCCTCCTCAAGTTTCTGCCTCAGACGAATGACCTCAATCTGCAGACTGTCCACCTGTCTCCTGAGGTCAGACGTGCCCAGGTCTGTGTCGGTGTCTAGAGATTTGGACTTCTTCAACTTGTCCTCCTTCCTATGTGTGTGCTCCCTCGTGTGACGGGTCTGTAAAAAAACACAAACAAAATGGCCGAATATATGATACGTATCAAAGTGAACTAGTAAAGTTTTTATACAAGGCTTCCCCGTCCCACCACATACACATTAGTGAGGAAAAGACAAAACTGATGACCAATAACCGGCGCAGGTTTCACAGCTGCAATTAAGAACAAGGCGAAAAATGAGAGACAGTTGGTAGCTTCAAATACCTAGAGTCAATAGTATCGGGAGAAAGATCCAAGCGAGAATTAATTTCCATGATTGCCCAGACTCAAAACATTACAGAGGATTTAAGACGATATGGAATGACAAAACTATAGTTCTCGGCCTACCGAAATCAAATCAGGCTAAACAGATGGCCACTCATTTCCGATTTCTTGTATGTCATTAACAGGACAATTTGAAAGAAGAATAAAAAGCTATGGAAATAAAATGCTCCAGAATCTTTTTTTTTTGCTACAGAGATCACGAGATCCATGTCCCTAACGATAAAGTACGAGACAGAATTCGTCACCCTGTTGGGCAATACGACGGCAGACGACAGACTTACCGTAGTAAAGAAGCGCAAACTAGAGTGGTTTATGTCTCACCACAAGGGGGCTTACCGAGAAAATCTTGGAGCGTACACCAAGAGCAGGGAGAAAAAGACTGGGAGGGAGGGGGGAGGCAGGAATATGATGACCATGCCATGAGAAGTGCGGTACAAACTAGAGGAATGGATTATGATATCGTTTTATGTTACCGGTAAAAGAAAGACAAGGGGATTTGTAAGATGTAAGAAATAAAAAAAGCTATCACACTACATCCACATATAAGCACAGTCTGCACGTGGTATACATATACACATATGTATCGATATCTATCTATAAATATTTATGTAAATGTAAAAAAGAGAGAGAGAGGATAGGAAAAACACAATAATAATAATAAAGATGTTTATAATAAAATTTATAATATAAGAAAACATAAAATAAAATTAGTTTGATCTTTATATGCTAGAATAAGCATCTTCTGTCTGGAACCCATCAACTAAAGTCAGAGTATTAAAAGCTTTTTTAAAAAAACAACTGTGTTGAAGTTTTTATCAAAGCTGAATGTGCTCTACTACCACCATAATTCACAGAATATAACCATTTTGATAAGCACAGGAACTTTTTATGTAGAAACCCTTTAACATCAAAGTAGTATTGATACTTCGAAGAACTGCATTCTAATTTAGAAAGATAACATGGCAATTTAAATACATTTCTAGAAAAGACAGATAATAAAGCCTAAAGAACGACAATTTTTGTATTCTTGACTTTATTTCACTGGTTATGATTTTATCTCAAGAAGCGATTTCCGGACATGGAATGGGTTGCCTGAACTTGTAAGAAAGCAATTTCAACGTAACCTCATTAAAAAAACGTATTTTCAAACATGTTGGACCAGAATTAATTGGAGGAGATGTCAAGAGATTTTAGCCAATTTTTTACTCCACGTTTTTTTTTCACTATCGTCACAAGTTGTTACGAAATGTTTGCCCTTTTTTTCAATATGACATCTAATGCTACAAAACCATGAAAAAAATTAAATATTATAACAACCTTGCTATGATTCCATTTTCAAAATGATAGTGTTGTTTCCCATTTGTCATTATTGTCGTACAATTATTACAATAAACAATATAATTACTGTATCAAGGGTGGATAAAAGTAAAAATGACCGACATTTCGATAGTCATGATCGTCCATAGTTCTAGTAAAATTTTATGTTCTAGTAATTACACTTTTACACTTTTAATTCAGTGAAACTTTTAGAAGTCAAAATTTTATTTAAAGAGGTCACATTTCTTTGTCACATTTCTTTAAATGTGACATCACAGTGTATAAACAACCCTCCTTCTTACTACATTTCGTAACAAATCTTTTTTGGAAATATGACGCCATTTATGTACGACCCCTAAGATGACAATGCTGTTTCAGATTCTTACATGTACGACGCTGAGTCTCTCAATTTCCCGGTCTTTCTCTATGAGTTTCCAGCGTAAGTCATCCGTTTCTTGAGAAAGTTCCCTCAACTTGTCCTCGTAGTAAGCGTTGGGTGTTGACGGCTCTGCCAGTGTTATGGTGGACTCTGCTTCCTTCTCTGCAAGTCGCTCTTGAAGAAATTTCACCTATTGAAATATTGCATTGTTTTAATTTCTGGGTTATTATTAATATTTACAATAATCTCTCTCTCTCTCTAAATATATAAAGCTATGTGTGTGTGTGTGTTTAACCAATCAAATTGGTTTATTTAAAGGTAACGTTATCTTATTGCCTCATATTTTCTGTTTGCAATTTGACTTAGCACACGTGTCCTCGCTGGCTAAGTGGATAACGTATCGTACACCATAATGCAACATCCCTAATATGTTGTGTAACTTATATTATTTCTTCCTGTCAGCGATATCGCCCACAACAACCCTAGGATGCACTTAAATGTCCTACTTCATATCTATAGAACAACCCACGCAGATTGTAGACATATATATATATATAGTTTATTTATTACACAAAAAATAGTTTTTAAAGTAGTCGTTAACAACTTGGTGCTTCGGGCAGATGGAGTTCGTTAACCTGGAAAGGCAGTCCATTTAGGATAGGGGACACTGATATCAAACATCCGCTACCTAGCGGAAAACAGATAGGCTTCAGGATTGAACCTTGAGGAAAAATCAGGAGTGGTGCCCCTTAGGCGTTTGGATTACCAACTATGGTCTTCCATCTGGCAGCCCCTGCAGCCGAGCCAATGCCAAATGTAATGCTTAGCATTCCTTTGGGTCACACTGGTTAAGCTAGAGAAAGGGGAATTGTGACGCATGGGCAACCCTTGATCTCTTTACCCAAGGCCCAGACTTTTAGACTTTTGTTGCGGTGCCCGCGGAATTTTAGAGTTTTGTTGCGGTGCCGCGGAATTTTAGAGTTTTGTTGCGGTGCCGCGGAATTTTAGACTTTTGTTGCGGTGCCCGCGGAATTTTAGAGTTTTGTTGCGGTGCCGCGGAATTTTAGAGTTTTGTTGCGGTGCCGCGGAATTTTAGACTTTTGTTGCGGTGCCCGCGGAATTTTAGAGTTTTGTTGCGGTGCCGCGGAATTTTAGAGTTTTGTTGCGGTGCCGCGGAATTAACCTACCGGTAACTGGTGCGGAAAATATTAAATTTGATAAGTTCTCTCTAGGATTAGACTAGACTCAGACCACGGATAAGCTTAGAACGCAACAGTCTTTTTTTTTGAAGGAGCTTCTGTACAATTTAAGATAGAAGTGAAGAAGCGAAAAACTTCATTACAAGCGAATAAATATTCAATACCCTACACTGAATGTGAAAAAAATCTTTTTAAAAATCTTTTCATTTATACAATTATTAATGATTTCGATTAGTTTGTTGAGAACAATTGACAAGTCTTAATCAGGAGTGACCTTTTGAACTGTATTGATCGTGAACTTCCGGTGAAATTTACCGCCATTTTCGTAAACAAAAACCATGCTTTTGGTGTTGTTTGACATTTGATTTCAACATCGACATCCAGGTCTGGTCTTTTAGAAATATACAACGCCTTCAAGATTAGTTCTGAGGAATCCGTTTTTAACATCAAAATTGAGTCGGCGTTAATTAATACTCAAAGTATTAGTCGCGTTTGGTTAAATTTAGCTTTTGTTTATAAAATTAATTAGTCAAGAGTTGCGTCCTTGGTAATGAAAAAACACAATGCGGAGATTTATAAAAAACAACAACACGAAAATTATTTTGCATCAAGCAATTAGTTTGGGATTATAAATAGGTGATTCTTCAAATCTGACATTCACAAGCCATCGTTTTCTTTTGGCGCCATCTTTTGGAAATGTAATAAAATTTAATTCTATACATATTTTCGTACAACCAGTAACGTAGCACACCGATATGTTTCGAAGAAAATGATCAAATAATACCGGAAATGTTCTTCTTTGTGACCTTTTATGCATGCATAATCGTTAAGACTTGTAATAACAGGCGTATGGATGTTTTTCTTAAACAATTCTGTAGATTAAATGTGCATTTATAACATGAATAAAAATACAAGATTAGACTCGGACCACGGATGAGCGTAGAGCGCAATAATCTTCTTTATGGAAGGAGCGTCTATAATGTATAAGATATAAGATAATATATATAGATAAAGCTTTGATATACCTATTCTATTATTAATAATCATTAGTTTATTATTAAGAATGTAAGCAATTCCATTCATTTTATTTTAGGTTAGAATTAGATTTATACTTTTGGAGTTATGGTGCTGCATTTGCCGCACCGCTGGCACGAAGCGTTTTTTTTTTTTAAAGCATCCTTTTAGAATGTACGATTTCTTGCTGCGGTGAATCGTGTCGCTTAACTAAAATATCTTTGCTTATGATGTTATATTTCTGCCAGGTGTGTTCTATGTTATATACCTCTGCTTGTAGGTTTGATGTTGTGTTTCTGCCAGGTGTGTTCTATGTTATATACCTCTGTATTGTATTTCTGCCAGGTGTGTTCTATGTTATATACCTCTGCTTGTAGGTTTGATGTTGTGTTTCTGCCAGGTGTGTTCTATGTTATATACCTCTGTATTGTATTTCTGCCAGGTGTGTTCTATGTTATATACCTCTGCTTGTAGGTTTGATGTTGTGTTTCTGCCAGGTGTGTTCTATGTTATATACCTCTGTATTGTATTTCTGCCAGGTGTGTTCTATGTTATATACCTCTGTATTGTATTTCTGCCAGGTGTGTTCTATGTTATATACCTCTGTATTGTATTTCTGCCAGGTGTGTTCTATGTTATATACCTCTGCTTGTAGGTTCTCGTTCTCAAGGTCTACGTCATCCAGTTTCTTGTGTGACGTAATCAACTCCTGTTCTATCATCTCCAGCTGTACTCGGAGCTGAGGACACAGTAAGGCGCAGAGTAGAAGTACATACTTGTATAGATAGATAGATGGATAGATAGATAGATAGATAGATAGATAGATAGATAGATAGATAGATAGATAGATAGATAGATAGATAGATAGATAGATAGATAGATAGATAGATAGATAGATAGATAGATAGAGGGTTGTAAGATAGTATAGTACCATTCGGGCAAATTGATCATAGGGCCGGTGAAGCAGTGGTCTCTAGTTTTCTGTGTCCTTGGCATACTAGGGTATTGAGTGGCCAGCACACTGCTCAGCCGCCTTTACTTTACCCCAACTAATGTCAGGTACCCATCAGAGCTGGGTAGACTCAGATACACCCTCTGGTTCCGGGAACAATATCCTAGCCTTCACCAGGATTCGAACCCAGAACCTTCGGAACGCCAGACGAACGCGCTGCCCCACCGAGCCCCCCGGTTGTAAGATAGACAAAAATAAAAAAATAAAGTGAGAAATAGATAATTAGTTAGATAGTTGATTGAAAAGATAGACATATAGATATATAGACAGACGGGCAGATTGATAGACCGATAGATAGATAGATAGATAGATAGGTAAATATATAGGTATACCCATGGATTGACAGATACGCAGATGGAGAGAGAAACAAAAAGAGATAGATGGAAAGATATATATAGAGATACATACAGATACACAGACAGTTAGATAGACATATAAATTGATTGAGAGTTAGACAGAGATAGACAGATAGATCGAATGATTCATAGATCAGACAGATAGACAAATAGAAAGATAGTTAGATAGATAGATAGACAGATCGACAGATAGGTAGTAAACAGAGAGACATACATTAGATAGATAGATAGATAGATAGATAGATAGATAGATAGATAGATAGATAGATAGATAGATAGACACGATAGAACCGAACTGCGTTACCTGCATGACATTCATCAAATCCTCATCAGTGGAGTCCTTTCTCTGCGTGACAGGGATGGGCTCGTCCCCATCTACGACGCCGCTGCCGTCGGCCCCTACGATGAGAATGACGTCATCTGACAGCCCGTAACTTCCGTCCTCGTGGGCGGTCAGCAGAGCTGGAGAAACACCCGAGATTCGACACATTAGGGACAGAAGCATCAACAGAAACACACGTGAAATGGCCTGTTTTTTTTTCCAGACATGCACTCCGTAAAGTGACATATCTGTGTGTTAGTCGTGGGTGTGTGTGAGTGTGTGTATGTGTTAGTCGTGTGTGTGTTAGTCGTGTGTGTGTTAGTCGTGTGTGTGTTAGTCGTGTGTGTGTTAGTCGTGTGTGTGTTAGTCGTGTGTGTGTTTGAGAGAGTTGATTTTTAACGTTAACGAATTCGTATTGAAGGATTATGTCCGTCCTAGCTCCATTAGAGTATGCCCTGACACGACATTGGCGAAGCTCAGTTATTTTTCAAACAAACTCGTCGCGCCCCTTTGATTGGTCGATATGAATACAAAAAAAGGGTCGTCCATACAAGTTTCCCCTTATTTAACTCCAGTTATTATATATTGTTTATTGTAATACTTAGCCTATACGAAAATAAAAGTGTGCAAAGTTACGTGACGTCAAATTGGAAGGTGGACTGACTTTTTAGATGACCTGTGACGATGGTGGAAAAACTGGCAAAAATCGCTTGACATCGTTTCTGGACTTCCCATTTAGGAATATTTTATACACGAATAAAAGAAAAGTTCACGTTAGATCAAATTGATCCATTGGGCCGGTGAAGCAGCGTTCACCTATTTCTGTGGTCTACGGCATACTAAGGGATGTGTGGCCAGCACAATGCCCAGCCGCTTTTATTCTATCCCCACTAATGTCAGGTAAGCCATCAGAGCTGGGTAGACTCAGGGACACCCTCTAGTCTTCAAATCCTATCCTACACCAGGATTCAAACCCAGGGCATTCTGCACGCAAGCCGAACGCGCTTCCGCTCGGCGACCGTGGCCCCCATTCATACTAAGTAAAAAACGATGTTAGTGTATACCTTACCTGCTTTAATGGACTCTGTGTGTTTTTTCTCCTCTTCCAACTCTCTCTGTGTCTCTTTCTCCTTCTTCTTATGCTTGGTGGCCTTCTCACTCATCCTCTGCAGCTGAAGGCGGAGGTACTCGTTCTCCTCGTCAGTGGCGGACACTCTCTTGCGGAGCATTTTGGACTCTTCCTCCGTAAACTTTAATTGGTCTGTTGGTTTAAGTTTGTTTTGTTATAATTGAATAGAGATATACAAAGCGGTTGATAAAAATTGTTTCTTTCGTAAAATAATTGTTTATTTAAGAATTTGTTTGAAAATTTCGCAGAAGATGGATTTGGCATGCTACCACAAATTAAGTCTTAGGCACTATCGCATTCGACAGGTAATTATGTAGAAAGTCTGTTGAGAGTGGTTTTCCTTATGTCTTGGCGCGCATTTGACGCAATGAGGGTGTTGAACATAGTGCTGTGGTTTTGAGAGCACATGTTTTAGTATCAATGGCCAGTATTGGCACTTTCTATGTTTATCTACATAGATATGGGTCTTTTTTTAATGTATAACTCCTCCAAATCATAAAACTTGACAATGAAGAAGAAGAAGACAAGATGACATGTCTCATTATACTTAAGAAGAGGACACTGGAGATTAAATGTGCACGACTAGCAAATTAAAGCATCCTTGTTCGGACCTTGGTGATCTATGTGGCAAGTGAAGCAAAGTTTGCCGGTCGTTTTGGCAAGGTATATAAAGGGGATTATGTAACCAGCACATTGCCCGGCCACCATTACCTTTCCTCCAGATAATGTCAGACCTGGGAAGACTCAGTAGCAGCCTTACCCCTTTCCAATAATGGGAAGAAAAAAAAGATGCCTTTAACCAGGGTCCGAACTCAAAACGGTGATACAAACGCGCTCTGGTTCGACCAGCTTTGTCCCGTGAAAATACGCCACAACAGGACACAGATGATGTGAATACCCACGATATGGGACAGCCAACCAACGGATTGTTAGGGATCGGAAAACACCACATCGGGATAACGCTGTTTATATATCACGTTAGCAGGTACAGTCCTGATGATGCGTGTCCATCGGTTTCGATGAAGACCCATCCTCTGATAAATTCATAGTTGCTTGTGGGTTCGGAGATGGGCTGATAAGACCTATTATTGCCCAAAAGTGTTGGCCGCAATGGGAGCACGGATGCGTGGGCTTGATGGCCAGTTGTAGCAGGGGCTGACTTTGCTGGGTCTTCTGAGGAGTCGCTTTTCAACTGCGACCTTTCGCCGTTTATCTTCGTGGGCTGCTGCTCCAGTGAAGGTCATGTTGCGCACAAGAGGATCGATCCTCGGCTTGGCTTTCCCAGTTTCCCTACGAGGAGAAGCCCAGCTCAGATGGGCAGGTCATGTTGTGCGCATGCCAGAAGGACGACTACCCAAGAATGTTTTCTATGGTGAACTAGTCGCAGGAAAGCGCTTGCGCGGAGGGCAAAAAGAAGAGGTTTAAAGACACCCTTAAGGCCTCCCTTAAAAACAACAACTTTGAAAGCAGGTACAGTGTAACAATTATAACATACAAAGCAAAATTTGTTCACCTCGAAGATCATTCTCCCTCTCCATGGAGTCACAAAGATCTTTCATCAGCTGGGACACTTCATACTCCTTGCTCCCCTGTTTACCAATGGCGCCAAGGGTCGGCTGCAGAAGATACACAACAAGCAAATAATGAATCACCATATATAGAAATCAGGTTAGTGTAGCACGCTAATGCTTCAACTAGGTTTACAAAAGGGCGTGAGGGGAAAGGGATAAGCAGTATATCAACGAACCGTGATATAGTGCGAAAGGCTGCGATAAATAAGGGGTCGTCCACATTAAACAACACTTGCTAAAGGTCGTTCGAGGGCTAAAAGGTAATAATAATAATAATAATAATTCTATTTGTATAGCGCTGCCATCAAACATAATGTAAGCTCAGAACACATTTAACATTGAGCAACAAACAACTAAGAACACGGATATAATTCTCAGGGGCAAAGGTAGGCAAACTTTTGATAATATGTTGCCAAAGTAAGATTTCTAATTCTTTCAGCGTGCCAAAAGTTTTAAATTCATTCTGCTCTAGCTCATTATTTCTTGTAGAAGAGACTGAAATTGCCATTTTGAGGTCTCTCGCTTGCCAGTGAAAATCGGTCTGCGTGCCAAGTCTGGCACGCGTTCCGTAGGTGGCAGACCCCTGCTCTAGGTGTTTGAAAAGAGTAAGTAATGGTCGGTCGTGACCTATAAAATTTGTTGATGACAATCAGTACCATTTTTTCAGACTTGTCTAATTTTAGGAAATTTCAACCCGTTTTTGATTCGATAATAACTTTTGATAATAATTTCCAATCCAATTTTACCCATTCACAACAATTTCAAATGAAAACCCGGATGGGAAAGTAAAATGCGTTTCTAACGCTTATAATTTTTATACATTTTAGAATTGTGCCATGAGCGACTGAAAAGTTATTATAGGTGGACCACTTGCTTTGATATTTCTGTTATTTCTGCTGTTACGGAGTTTCCGATCGAACAGGGTCCTCTAGACCAGGGGTCGGCAACCTAAGACACGCGTGTCAGACTTGGCACGCAGAGTGATTTTAAATGAGACCTCCAAGAGGTGTTTCGTGCTGAGTTTTTTTTTCTCCGGTGTTGAATAAGTTGAACTGTTGAAGCCGATGTTTCTGAACGAGAGTGAATATTTAAATAAGTTGAACTTACATTTACAAGTACGGCGTCAAACACCACTTGAACTTTTTGACCACTGGAATGGATTTGCATTGAAACTGGACATTGAATTCCTGAATTCAATTTCAAAACACTTAACTACATGTACTTCCATAATTTATGGCATATTAATAAGTACATTGAACCACTCAAAGTTGAGTTTTATAACAAAAGCATGACTTTCAAATGCATGGACTCCTGTTTGTATATCAAATCAAGCTTGACTGGACTACGGCCGTCTTAGATGATGGTAATTTTTTTTTAAATCGAGGGCTGATGGCCATTTTAAAAAGCATCAACTTGAATTTTAAACCAAAAAAAAAATGGGCATCAAAAAACTAAATTTGTAAAATAACTTTTTTTGGCATCGCTATCACTAGTCTATTGAATAAAATGTGTAAACTTTGTTTTAATACAAGGGAGATAATTAACCCGTTTTCTTTGCGCTAATAATATTTCTACGTTTCATATTGTTCTTTTATAAAAGAACAAATGGTTTACAATTTACAACTTTAAAATTATCAAACTGTAAAAGATTGTTGAAAATTCTATAAATAAAATATGACTAAAGAAATGTATAATATGTACATTCTTAAACATTACATTAACTACCCACTTTGTATGATTACTATGTATCAATTCCACTTAACAATATTGATTCGTATCCTCTATTTTACAAATGTATCATAATATAAAAGTACCAGGTGACCGATCATTCGATCGGTAATAAAGAGCAGGCGCTTGTACCATGTCATAATGTGTATGTAAAACAACAGTGCATAAATTTAAAAAATACGTCTTTACCAGACCAATAAATTGTATTTGTCTTTTTCTTTTTTCTACTATGAATAACATGGGCTTTAAATTCTAACAGTCGAAGCAGATTTTTATTTGTGCAGTCTAATATCTAGATTTTGCCCGATAACCCCCCTCCCCCCCCAAAAAAAACAAAAAAAACAACAACAGCTTAATTCTCATTTTAAACCCCCCCAAAAAAACATGTAGGCTAGAGTTGTCAGTTTTAAATCTAACAGAAATATATGTCATTTATGTCATTTACTCGCCAGGCTACAGCGAATACAGAACAGTACTGCGCGTTTGGTTATGTGCAAGTCTAAAAGAGACTCGGGAACTGCCCTTCTACGCTCGCTCCACTGGCTCCGCGTGAAAGCCAGAATTGAGTATAAAGTGACGCTACTTTACCATCAGTGCATTTTTAACAACGAGTTTCCGTCCTATCTCAAGGCACTAATCACACCTTATGTCCCGCAAAGAACACTTCGTTCTGCAAACTTATCGCTTCTGGAAGAGCCCCGTTTCTCTCTGACGACCGTTGGCCTTAGAGCCTTCTCAGTATCCGGTCCGAAGGTGTGGAATCAACTTCCCATTCAACTGAGGCGAACAAGCTCTACTGTTACTTTCAAAAAGAACTTAAAAACTCATTATTTCAATATTTACCTTAGATAACATTTAACATGCTTTAGAAACTTACTGTCTTATTTATGGGTTGGGTCGGTTAATGCTACATTTATTTGTTTTGTCTTTTTTTAATCATCAATTTAGCTCTGTCACCTGGCCTAGGGTAATATCCGTATTCTTAGTTAACTTGTATGTTAAACGCGCTCTGAGCTTACATTATGTTTGTTGGCAGCGCTATACAAATATTATTATTATTATTATTATTATTTAAAAGACTGAAAATGAAAAGTTTAAATTTAAATATCGTGAATTACGTTACAATTTTTAGTTCTTCTACCCCTTCTCCTATTGGTGTACGCTCGTTTGAATCTGTGGCGCCTTCACTGTGGAACGGCTTACCTGAGACACTGAAAAACTCTGTGTCAAAAAAGGCATTCAAGAAGAATTTGAAGACTTTTTCTTTTCAACTAAGTTGATCAAGTACACATCCATCAGCAAAAAACTTGTTTGAAACTATTTTAAAATGTTATTGTGTCGTTTCGTGCCTCCATCGGCCGAAACCTTGTTAAGAACTATTTTAGAGTGTTATTGTCGTTTCGTTTTTGTGAGCGCGCTGAGCATGCTTTTATTAGCATGGAGTGAGGCGCTATAGGCCTATAAATGACCAATTAATTAAGTAATTAATTAACTTTAACAACTGCCAAACTTTCCTATAAAATTATGTCCATTTTTTTAACTCCCTCCCTCAACCCATTCAAGCTAACAATGAGTTACGGCCGGCAAATATGTTTGATATGAATTAAAAAGGTCTACGAATAAATGTAAATCGGGTAAAAAAAATAGGCATAGTCTAACTGGAGAATCGAACCCGGGTCGCCCGCACAGCAGTCCTCTACGTTAACAACTTAGCTAGAGAAGGCACATGTCAGATGTGAAAAGCTATTAGACAGTATATAGGACTAGGCCTAAATAAGTCAGTGACACAAACTTACAAATTGACCAATGGGGATCCGTGGGGACACAAACACGATCTTCTTATATATATAGATTTTCAATGTTTTCAATGTATTATTGCAAACTTTGTTTGACAAAAAAGTAAAAAAATATAGTTTGGTGTTAACATTATCTAATATCCTCCATTTGTGTTACTATTTATAATAAAATTTAGCGGCAAAATATAATATTGATTAATTAAAACAATGGTATGATAAAATTTTTAATTATTTTTTTTGTAATTTTGAGCATTAAACTTAAATACTAAATAATTAAAGGTGAAATTATGTTATTCATTGAAAAGACTGTAATTGAAAAGATTATAATATATATAGGCTACGTTAGATGATGTGTTTAATTTCTTTCCCCCCCCCCCCCCCCGCCCCTCAATAAAACTAACAGTATATTACACTTCTGACTATTGTTATGAGGAAAATACGAATATACTGAATTTACATCTTTTCTAGTTTACCAAATTTCGAATTGACAATGTTAACATATTCTAATATATCTTACTTTGGTAGGCCTTTATAAGCAAATCATACATATTTTCAATGAAACATTCATTGAATTTTTTTTAAAAAGTGGATACTAATACAGTGTTTCTTTTTTACAGTGTAGAGTATACGGCTACATTGTATGCTATATACAGCGTAGTGTATACTGCTACAGTGAACACTATATACAGTGTAGTGTAATCTGCTACAGTGTACACTATATACAGCTATTCATTGTTTAAACACAAAAAAGTTTTAGAGGTGTTTTTTTTCCAAAAAATGTCAGATAAAAGAAAGTTAAAAATAGACCTTTAGTTTGGTGAAACTTCATCTAATTCTGTTATTATTTAAACGGCAAACTATTATCTGACTATTAATTAATTCGTAAATATGTATTTGTTATTCTTTTTTTTAAATTTTATCTAAAATATATTGAAGTTTAATCTAAACTATATTGAAGACGTTCTAATCTAAATAAGCCGCGAGGGCCGCATAGCCTACTATCATTTGTCCGCCCGCGCGTTACCCACTGGCTGTAGTTTGCACACCCCTGCATTACATAAATTACACTTGGTCTTGCTTTAAATTATTTCTTTCATCGGTGCGCAACAGTAGTCTAAACAAGAAATTAAACTTCTTTCTGCTGTAGTAATCCTACGGGTATTCCCGAAACGTCATAACTGCGATGCAACAAAACACCGCTTTTGAAAGCCGCACTACACGTGCGTCGAGCAATGGCATGTTTTCACGGCCAAAATCAATATCTACGATAAATCTAATGTGTATTTTTGTCTAACGTCCATTTCCGATTTTTATTTGTGGGGCCGAAAAGCTGTAGATTTTTTTTTTTTAGGTGAAACAAGTCGTGCATTAAAACATGAAGATAATCGTTAGAGCGCTTTTGAAGAAAATTTCCAGACATACATACATACATACATACATACATAATATATATATATACATACAATTTTTGCTCGTATTATAGTATAGGATATCTCAGTAAGTAAAGTTGAGATCAAAACATAATGAATTTATTGCCGGTTGAATTTCAGGCTGTTGGCACGCTGAATGATTGAGAAATCCTAGATTGGCCCACTATTAGCAAAATGTTGCCGACCCTTGCTCTAGACTCTAGACTTCAGGTTTAGTCATTCGCTTTGATTTTAGAAATGGAAAATTAATATTAAAATCGAAAGTTGTATACAGCGGAAGTCTTTAGGCACGTTTAGGAGTAATTTAGGACAGCGTTATTGGCTTTGCACTGAAAAAAATAAACAATATGAAAGCTTTAAAAATAGAGCAAGCGATCCATCTTATTATAGTCTTTGGTTCGGGTTCAAGAAAATAATTAGGCATGAAAATACAAATCAAGTTGGGGAATAAATAAAGAAACCTCTTTGAGTCCGTAGGGCAAGTGGAACATTGTACATTGTTCACCCGTTTTCTTTGACCATTTCTCACAAAGACATTGTGTGGCCAGTACTATGCCAAGTCGCCTTAATAACTATTCTTTTTTCTCTTATTGTTACATATTTCATCACAGCTGGATAGACAAGGTGGCACTATCCAAAACCAAAGTAATTATTCTCTGTTTATTTGGTTTTTTCTTTTCTTTTACTAATAAGTCAATACAAATGCTTTTAGACACAGGGGGGGGGGGGGGGGGGATCAAACATCTAGAAATAAAGATTGCAGAGTATAAATAATATTTCATTTAGAAATTAAACCAACTTCGACCAACTTTTTTTTTAACGAATCTTTAGTGCTGCGTCCTATGCATGAACTCTAGTCTTGCATTTTGATTCTGGTTTTCACAGCATTTGTTCAAGCAATCCACTCCATGCATGGATGCCACTTGGAGTAGAAAGATAATTTATATGCGTTTCACCTCGATTATGGAAAAAGAAAAGTCCATTTTATCTCTAGACCACTTGAGCTCTTTCCTTACATAATACGTATCTTACGTTTTGTCTTTAAACAAACCCAGTAGCATAAATAAATATATCACGTTGAGTGATATATAGGAAATCGTTTTGTCATCCAAGAGGCTAAAAATACGCCAGGTAACACCAACGGTAGTACTGCCAAAATTTCTCGTTGAGAACAAACCAAAGAAAACAAACCGAGTCTTAGCAAACAAACAAGAAAGGTACAATATAATTTAACACGTTTTTCGCATTTATTCCTTTATGTGCATCTTCTGAATGTATGTAATAATACCTGCTTTGTCCTTTATGTAGTTGTAAGTGATTTATCCTTTATGTAATTATAAGTGATTTATCCTTTATGTAACTGTACGTGATTTATTTATCATTTATGTAGTTGTAAGTGATTTATTTATCAATCATGTAATTGCAAGTGATTTATTTATCATTTATGTAATCGTACGTGATTCATATTGTATGTAATTGCTAACTTTTTATTACAGAGCATTAACAATAAGATAAGATAAGATAAGATTGCTTTATTGATCCAAAAGAATGGAAAATTGACTTGATTACATAAATTCCGTCTTTCAGCATACCTAAAACAATATTAAAGAACCATTTGTATTCAAACACAAAAGACATTCACGCACACTATCATACCATTTATCATACAAGAAAAACAACGTGTTTTTACATAAAGGACTTTTTCCTCGGGTATAACGGGGTCGCCACAGTATAATGAAGACGAAGAAGAAGAATCGGCTGCGTTTAAAATAACTAATGTCCATAGTGGTTTTATTCATTCTATTTAGTTCATTCAGTTTGAGATAAGATGCAAGTGTGTTTAATCGTTTCATGGCCACCAAACAAGGGTTAGTTGCAAAACTTCTTGTCTTGCACTTTCGAGTATGAACAAAATCGACGTTAATATAAAGTATAAAGGCTTTTAAAAAATATAAATTATAATGAGATTTAAAAAAAAAAAAACAAGGTAAAAAACTTTTTCAGGGGTTTGGGGTGGGGATTGATTGGAGCTGAAAATTTGAGAGAATGATTTGTCGTTGGCAACGCGTCAATGTGGCAAGTTTCAGCTCGACAGGATGATGATAATTGGGTCAATGAGCCTTCGAAGAATTTGACTCAAACAATAAAAAATAAAAGGCAAAATAAGAGAAGTTGATAAAAGAAATATTTGTATTAAAAGAAACGCTAATTATAAGCAGCTTTGTTGTCAACATTGCTGCTTTGAGTCTGATTCCGGCTGTAAGACAAAATGTGTTTTTGGCAACAAATGGAAGTGGTTTCATCTTCAGACGTGCATGCTTTTTTTTAAATAATGGATCAGGGTTAGGTCTATGTTTGCTTTTGAGGCTCATCAGTCTTGTTGGCCTCGGCTTTCGGGAGGATTTCGTGGCCGGCACTATCACCTCTCGCACAAACAATTCTAAAATTAGGTCTACTACGTGAGACGCTGTTGAACCCATTTGATTGTTAGTTGTGTTTTTAAATCTAAATCTGGGGATGGATGGGAATTAAGCTTATGACCCTCAGAATAATGACTACTCAGATGCGTATTCAGAAATTTTCCATGGAACAGGGGCCTCCACACAAAATGGGCCCCAACACATCCCAAAACACAGGTTTACACATCAATATCGGAAGGCCTCGAGGAGCTCCCACATAAATTTGGTTCTTTGGGAACAGGGCTCCCACATTCATAAATACGGCCCTGAATGACCTAGCAGCCTGCCTCTGTTACTTACAACATCTCGTCCCTTGTAGAGGTTCTGGTATGGAGTTTTGCTTCTGTTTCCGGATGAACTTGTCCGCCATACTTTACAAAATATGAAATCAACTTACTTACACTGTACGGTTGTGTGTATGCTGACTTTTTTTTAATTCAATTCACTTTACATAAACATTTAAAGACCAAGTGAAGAGCTTTTTATCAAAATTGAGTTAACATTTGATTTTGATAGTAAATAGTGTATTCAGTATCTGAATGTTAAAAAAAACATTTATACAAAATATCAAAGATACATTTTAAGTAATTAGTTCAATATTTGCACTTAAATGTGTGTGTTTTTCGGATGATTACTCCAAATCTCGTAGCCATTTGAGATGTTTTTATTTCCGGCAATATAGGAAAGTGACGTAACATAAAGGATTCCGACTAGGAAAAATGAATATTGTCACGTGTTTTGAATCTATTGCCACATGTTTTGAATCTTTTCCCGGTTCTTATTTTTAACAAAATGGTTAAATATAGATTTATAGCGTCTATTTTTATTTATTTATTTCCCTTGTGATACGTCACTGCCGTATGAGGCTATTCCAAATCTCGTTCCTTTGAGAAAAACCTCTTCACTTGGTCTTTAATTGTATGTTTTTATATTCCATTGAAATTGTTCTCTGTTTGTTTTTATTTTCGAGTGTTCTTGTTTGCATTCCTAGAAAATATATGCATAGAGAGAAAGAAAGAGATTTAAAGTGTGCGAGTGTCATTTGCTCATGTGTACAGATATCCTGACTTTTTTTATTTACAATTTTTAAAAACAACAAACATACAAAGTAAAGAAAAATAAAATATTGCGTCTGTTTAAACTGTTTACTTTAAAGTTTGAAGGACGCCATTTTCTATCAATGACTTATATTTAAAGACTTTTCTTTTCTTTTGTCTCTGTTTTTTTGTGTGCGTGTTTTTGTAAGTTTGAAGTTTGTATTACATTTTGGCTTAGCAATATCACACTGGTGGTATGGAAAAAATATCAGCAAAAGACCTAGAGAGATTAAAAAAACATTTTTCTTATTCCAGAAGCAAGAAAAAATTTATAATAATTATCATTCTCCCGAGTGGCTTTTCGGCATAGAATGGGTTTTCTAAAATTGTCATCAAAACTACTTAACATCATTTAAAACCCTTATCTGAAATATACAAGACTTATTCATTACTATTTTTTTAAAAATGTCAAATATAAGTCTTTATTTAAAGTTTTATGCACGTTGCATTCTTTTTTTAATTGCGATTTTATGTTCCATTTGTGAATATTAAAACTTTTCCATTAGAAAGCCACATCACGTTTGAGTGGCCCTCCCCACTGCATTTGTCCCATGCCTACATTTCGCCAAATCAGATCAAACTTTCGCTTTACTATTTTTAATTTTTTAAAACATCCATCAGAAATTATTTATTTCTAATACCTAACAACATTAATATTATATATTATCACAAAACAAGACATTTATAAATTCATAAACTTAAAAACTCGGCATCAAATGGGAGATATTGCTGCTGAGAGTTAACACCCTTGCCTTTTTTACAAGTCAATCTTTTATGACTGACTTGTAATTTACAAGTCAGTCATTAAAGATTGACTTGTAAAAGGGGCAAGGGTGTTAACTCTCAGCAGCAATACG
Source organism: Anisus vortex (assembly GCA_949126835.1). Classification (NCBI taxonomy): domain Eukaryota; kingdom Metazoa; phylum Mollusca; class Gastropoda; family Planorbidae; genus Anisus; species Anisus vortex. Next base: position 17,088,029 of record OX421505.1, read on the forward strand.
GCCCATTACTTGATCTAGATTTAATAAAACAAACAAAAATTATTTCTGTCATGTGCTGTAACGTAAGCTACAACACAAATGGATTCTGCAAAGTTCATTTCTTTATATTTATTATTAATGATTTTTTCCCTTTTTAGCTGAAAGTGCAATAAAAAAATTTACTATATATTGCATTTTTATTTTGATCCTTTTTTTAATTAGTCTTTTGTTTATTTTTGTAATTTTGACAAATATAAACATTTTTTCCTCGAAAGCTTCTAAATCTGTAAGGTCTTTAAGCTTGCCAGGAGTCAATAATTTCTTTCTGACGGCGTACGCCCTTAAGGTAACCAGATACCTTCACAGTGGGATCCAACGCGATGCACCAGTGTCATTTTTCAGCTTGTCATAGTTGGAATGTTAAGTGAGATTATCACTTCAAAGCTTGTTGGTTGTGTACAATCACTTTCTTCATGTCCGAGACTAAGCTGTTTCACCATATTCCGAGAACTAAGCTGTTCCACGATATTCCAAAAACTAAGATGTTTCACCATATCCATAGACTACGTTTTTTTAACCATATTCAGAGGCTAAGAGTTTTCAACCAAGTTCCCAGACTTATCTGGTCAACCGTCATCTGAGACTAAGCTGTTTCAGCATATTGATGTATAATTAGGCAGTCGTGGATGACCTAATATTTTGCTGGTTCATTTCAGTTCTGGGCAGTCGAGAGGTTGCAGTGAATGTTAAAGTTTTGACCCCCAACTTGTTTCTCAAATGTTCTTTATTTTTAAAAAAATAATTTATATCAGACTTATGGAATCGGATTTGAAGGGTGATAACTCCATATGGTTGCCGAAGGTATTACACACCATGATTTCAATACATGAAAGATGTCTCCTGGCTCTTACGTCCAGGGCGTAATGATTTTAAAGGGTGGATCGGGGGGAGCCCATCAAGACCCTGTCCGAGACTAGCCCTCTGCCGTGTAACATTAACATGCACTACACATCTTTCCCCCACCAGCGTAATTCCCCTTGGATTATTAACGTGGTGGCTCGCTCGTATATATGCGTAAATCGCCCGACAGCATAAGTACAAAAATTGCTAGTGAAGCCGCCTGCACCGGTTTCTGTGGACAAGGCACAACAGTGGGACTTAATGGCAACACAATGCCTAGCCGTCTTTTCCTGTTCCACGAGTAGTTGAATATAGACTCAGATACACCTTCGAGTACAGAGGAGGAAAAAAAACACATCCTGGCCTTGACCTGGGTTCGAACCCAAAAATTTTGGTCAGGTGTTGCAATCTGAACACGATGCCTCTGAACCAACACGACCCAGAATAGATATTATTATGCAAATATTCAGAAAAAGATGAGAGGAATAGAAAATATATTATGGAAGATTAGTAAAAGAGTAAGAGAGATGAAAGAGGGAGATTATAAGCGGAGAGATTGGGGTAGATAGATCGACAGAAAGAGAGAGAATAAAAGAAAAATAAAAGGTACAAAACATACATATAAGTAAAGTACCCTTCGGACCAAAGTGATCATAGGGCCGGTGAAGCAGCGTTCACCAGTTTCTGTGGCCACGGCATACTAGGGGATGTGGGGCCAGCACAATGCCCAGCCGCCTTTACTTTACCCCAACTAATGTCAGGTACCCATCAGAGCTGGGTAGACTCAGGGACACCCTCAAGTCCTGGGAAAAAATCCCGGCTTCACCAGGATTTGAACCCAGGACCCTCGGATCGCCAGTCGAACGCGCTGCCGCTCGGCTACCGTGCCCCATACAAAACATACATAAAGCCCAATTATTCTTTAATTAGAAATTAAGTTTTATTGATCCAAGAAACGCCTGAAGTTTTATTTCAAATCAAAAAGTCTGCAATTGATCAAACAGGCATTTGAAAAGCATCAAATTCAATTTGTCTTTTTCTTTTGTAATCAGAGTTCTTGCAAACAATTAGATCTACTTTTCTTATTGCTTTTTTTTTGTATTTTACACGTTTATGTCTTTTTGATTCACAACACATTCATTTATATAACATTAGGCACAGGTGTTCAACTCAGTGCCCGCGGGCCACATATGGCCGAGCGTACAATCGCAAGTGAGTTAAAAAAAAAAAAAAAATATTAGTTTAATGCCACGATGTTACAATCAGTTTGATCAGTGTCCCCCATTTTAATCTTTTTTTTTATTATGGCACCAACAACAGGGATGTTTATGCAATTGGCCTTTGTGACGTGTATTTATTATTTGCAGCTACTGTTTCAAATTGGGTACCAATTAGTCATGTACACAGTTATTTGCTGGCCATTTTTCAATTCCTCGTGGAACTTAGATAACCTTTTTGATAAAGACTTACTGCAGTTCGATGTTCTTTTGTGAGCAGTTGGGGGGAGAGGTTGTGAAGTTTCGAATAGTCTTTTAGATATTCCATTGAGCGATATCAAAGAGAGAAAATAATTTTTACTTTTTCTTTTGAAAGTTACCATTGTCTTCAAACTCATGTTGACCTTGTGATTCTTTGAATGCACTCGCCCGTGAAGGGTGTGAAAGTAATGTGTGTGTGGGGGCGGAAAGACATGTATGCTTCAAAAAGACCCGTATTTCCTGAAAATAATTTTAAAATGATGATCCCTATTCTGATGGCTTTGGCGCGGAGTCATAGGGAAACTGCATCTGACCAGAGTAGAAACCATGGAAGTCTATGATTTCGCAAAACCCAATTATTATGTTTATCTCCTTACAAAAATACTATATACATATTTATATATATATGTGTAAGTTTAATTTGTCATGTTTCATTGTACTGATTATGCTGTTTCATGTAGAAAAGGGTACATGGAGCTGCTAACTTTGTTGCTTTTTTCTTTGTGACAATAATTACTTAGTTTGAAAATGTGTACAAATTAAGGCATTGCTTCAAAGACTTGCACGATTGGCATCAATAGAAAAACAAATTCCATTCAACATAATCGGCCATTTTTAATTAAACCAATCAGCGCTAACGAAAACTAAAATAATGATGGAATCTGATTGGTTGCATTTGAAAATGTTATAGTTAAAATTAAAATAAAGCTTTCTAACTAGGTTAAATAAAGTGATAAGAAGATGCAAACACAAAGCACAATCAAACAAAGACAGAAAAAAAACTAGATCTATAAATAGCACAAACAAAAGAAATGATTGGAGGAAAAAAACAAGAAGCTTCACACGTGACTTTCTGGTGGACAAAAATGACTTTTTTTTTAAAATTTAGCTTTTATTAAAAGATCAGAACAAAATAATATCAAAATATTTCAATCTTTCAATTGACATTATTATAAACACACACAGAGCATGGAGAATTATCAGTTGAGTAACACATCCTGAAATACATCTAGTTTTGTTAACAAAATGGAGGATACAGAAATTCCCTTTGAAAAAAAAAGTGAGAACATAAATGTTCAATAAATTATCATCAGTACCAAAAGCTTGCGCTCATCACACAAACCCAGCAATGTTTAATAAATGAGAGTTTAAGGTTACAAAACTGAAATGGACAAAATAATTTTGAATCGTAATAATTAAGAGCCCCTCGATCCCTCTTAAAATGCGAAATTCCCCACTTTCAGAATCTGGTTTAAAAGTATTATAACGGAACAAATATAATGAAAACAAATAAAATGTTGTTGTTTTTTCTGGCTGGGAGGGGGGGATCATAACTATGCACAAACTTTGTACAAATCATTCAAAGGTACTTATGAATTTTGTTTTTGTTTTAATTTTGTAGGTGGGGGAGGGGGGGGGGGTTGGGAGAGGACACTGTATAAATATTTATATATCAGCCTCTGTTTGCATATAGTAAAAGAAAAAACACAATAGCATCAAACAAGTTTGATACAATCAAATACAACACAAGAAAGCACTTTGAAAAAAACAGTGAGATTTGTTTTTGTATATACATTTAGTTCTTGATATTAGTATTTTAACAAATGGTATTACATTTAAAAAAAACAACAATTCAAACAAACGAAAAACCCAAGTTCCAACCAATTTCACCCAGAGATTTAGTCTTGCTGCTAGAATGAAACATAACGATCTAACGTGTTATCGTTTAGCCCTGTTTTTAACAAGTTTTGCAACTAATTTTGGCTTTAAAACCAAAAACAAAAAGTTTGCAAATGTTTTATTGAGCTAAAAGTAAACCAAAGCCAAAAACAATATCAACACCAACAATAACACAAAAATTGCACACTTTCTTTACATGAGCAAAAGAGTCATAACTCAAGCCTTAAAAAAAAAAGTTTTTTTTTTTAACTTACACTCAAAAAAACGTCTTCTTAAAATCTTTCTTTAACAAAATATCTGAATGCACATCAATTTTCAACAAACAATGTTGTTGAAAAAACAAAACAAATTCAATAAATAAATTCGAGTATAAAATATTTACACAACGTGTTTGTTAAATTAAACATAAAGAGAACATACTTAGAATATCAATCATTGAAATATTCAGTATTGAAAGTGACTATAGATTTTGTTTGACATCTTTCAGTTGGCGTTTACCAGACTAGAAATCAATCGAGAGATTTGTATCTTCTCTCAAAGGCTCTGGGTGTTTATATTGTCAGGAGTCGCTTTCAGTGCGCTCAAGCATTATGACAAAAATAGCCATAATGCTTACTATTGCAATTTCGCATGTAAACATAAGAAAGTTTGGGATTATTTACATGCATCGCTAAAAGTCACATTTAAACAGTTGCCATGAAGATGGATGTACTTTGCGAGTTTCTTTCTGGCCACGCTACTGAAAGTATTTGACATTGTGATCTTCATTTATTGATTTGGTTGAAATGTTTTCAAACAAAAAATTAAGCTTAGCATCAAAATTAAATAGATTTAGTTTTTGTATTACACATTTTTTTAAATGAGAAAAAAAGCCACGAGTATTTTTTCCAGCTTCACTTCCTGTGATGGTTTATCTTATTTTCAGTCAATTGATCTGGTGTAGATGCCAGAAAGAACCTGCAAGATGCAAAAAATGTTGGACTTCCAGATTAGACAACAGGATATATTTAATTGAATAGATAATTTCTTTAATTCTTTTCATTTGCATACATTTTGATTCGTGAAATATTTTTTTTTGACAATTTGTTTTTACACAATCCAAACCGAATAGTATCGTTGCTATTTTTTATCTTAAGATTCCATTGAAACTTCAACCATTAAATGTCTTCTTTTCTTTTAAATTAAACATGTAAATATTCTTATTTGTATTGCTTGTTTTGTATGTATATAATAAATTTAGGAAATAAAATGATTACATTGTCCTCTAGTGGTCTTAGAATAATTTTGGGGCATATATAAAATAAGGTACAAAAAATAGATCACATAGCATAATATCATAAATGTTTTTCATATAAAGTCATTTTTGTCCATTCAGAAGCTTAGTATGAGACGAGAATGCCTACCTAACACAGACAATGGTCTTGGAAGGAATAAAACAAACTAACTAGGTGGGTCGGGTATGTAGTTGGTGGGTGGGAGAGGGTGTATGCAAGCAAAACACTAAGAAATGCAACAAGACAGAGCAAATAGATTGGAGGTACAAACAACAGACTACAGAGCTCTCTTTACACACGCTAAGCTAAGCTTATTATCCCAAATGATTTATTGGAATTGTATGTTGCATCAAGGAAACGCCTCTGACAGTGTGTATGTGTGTGTTTGTGATATGGCCAAAGTTATGCTGTGAAATAATGCATCAACGGGAGTCTGTGAATAAACCCTCAATTTAAAACACAAAGAGAGAGAGAGAGAGAGGGAGAGCTTTGTGGGGTCTATGTTTACTAATGAGAGTTTAATGCCTGGTTAAATATAAACAATAACAGCAACACCTGTTGGAAAAGTAAAGTATGCCTTCGGACCAAACTGATCCATAGGTAAATGAAGCAGCGTTCACCAGTTTCTGTGGCCCGGCATACAAGGGGATCAATGCCCAGCCGCATTTACTTTACACCATTTAAGTCAGTTACCCATCAGAGCTGGGTTGGCTTAGGGACAGACTTTAAACCTAGGAACTAAATCCTAGCCTACACCAGGATTCGAAGCCAAGGACCTTCGGTGCGTGCCCCACGAATAGTGCAATGATTTTAGATTTATTGGGGTGACATCGCAAAATGCGATAACTAGGAGTTTGACTTAGGGAAGAGCGGCATGGGTGAGAAAAGTGCGCAGGAGTGGGAGAAGTTTACAAACCCACATATTAAAGTCTAAAGCAATATGGGTCAATGGCTTATGAACGAGTCCAACGGTTTCAATTGGAGGTCGATATTAGAATAAAAAGTTACAAAAGAGTTATGTCCAGGGCTCGGTAACATACGGCACGCGTACCAGACATAGCACGAAGAGCGATTTTAAATTACACATGGAAGACCCCAAATTCAGGTAATTCAAGTTTTTTCTACAAGATATTGAGTGCTAAAAAAGGTTGGATATATTTTAGGATGTTAACACGGCGAATAAAATGGAAATCCTACTTGGCCCCACTATTATCAAATGTTTGCCGATCCCTGGGTGGAGCTGTTTAGGTTTTTCAAACGCTGCCAAGTCGACCTACCATCAAAGTTAGCATATAGCAATCGGCAAGAAAAAATACAACATTTTAACCATCAAATATGCCTAAACATATAACTAAACAATTTTCTTGGTGAACCTACGATACGCTATTGTCTTTTTAACTGAAGGCGTTTTATGGCTGAACACAAGCATCAAACCAATTCAGGTGTAATATTGTGCAACGGGCTAGGATACATAACTTAGCCAGTTACTATTTTTTGTTGTAGTAGTTGCCTTTTTATATAAAGAAGATAGAGTGGCTTGCAAAATGTTAAACTGAATTTTGATTTCTAAAGGCATCTCAGCTGGGTAGATAAAATTTTTAGGCACAGTAAATATCCCGGAACTTAGAGATTTCCATGGGAGACTTTATCAATCTCCGTCCCTCTCTTTCTCTCTCTCTCTCTCTCTATCTATCTATCTGTCTATCTATCTATATGTCTATCTATCTATCTGTCTATCTATCTATCTATCTATCTGTCTATTTGTCTATCTATCTTTCTCTATATATATCTTTCTACTTATCTGTCTATCTATCTGTCTATCTATCTCTTTTTTGTCAATCTCTCTCTTTATATCTATCTGTCTATCTGTCTATCTATCTATCTATCTGTCTATCTATCTGTCTATCTGTCTATCTGTCTATCTGTCTATCTGTCTATCTGTCTATCTGTCTATCTGTCTATCTGTCTATCTGTCTATCTGTCTATCTGTCTATCTGTCTATCTGTCTAACTATCTGTCTATCTATCTATCTGTCTATATGTCTATCTATATGTCTATCTATCTGTCTATCTATCTCTCTATATATCTATCGATCTATCTATCTTTCTGTCTGTCTATCTATATGTATATCTATCTATATATCTATCTATCTATCTGTCTATCTATCTATCTATCTGTCTATCTATCTATCTATCTGTCTATCTATCTATCTATCTATCTGTCTATCTATCTATCTGTCTATCTGTCTATCTATCTATCTGTCTATCTATCTATCTATCTATCTATCTGTCTATCTATCTGTCTATCTATATGTCTATCTATCTGTCTATCTATCCCTCTGTATATCTATCGATCTATCTATCTTTCTGTCTGTCTATCTATCTGTATATCTATCTGTCTATCTATCTATCTGTCTATCTATCTATCTATCTATCTGTCTATCTATCTATCTATCTGTATATCTATCTATCTATCTGTATATCTGTCTATAACTATCTATCTATATCTATCTATCTATGTCTATATGTTAATCTATCTATATATCTGTCTATCTCTATCTATCTATCTGTTTTTCTATCTGTCTATCTACCTGCCTATCTGTCTATATATCTATATATATCTCTCTGTCTATCTACATGTCTATCTGTCTATATATCTATATATATCTATCTGTCTATCTACATGTCTTTCTATCTACCTGTCTCTCTGTCTATATATCTATATCTATCTATCTATCTGTCTATTTATATATCTCTCTATCTATATCTATCTATCTGAATATATATATATATATATACCTTTACATCTCATTATCTCCTTCTCAATCTCTATCCCCGATCTATCTATCTGTCACTCTCTATATCTCTTTATATATATGTCTATCTATTTTAACTCTCTGTATAGGCTATGTCTTTCTCTGTGTATCTTTTCTCTCTCTCTCTCTCTCTTTATCTATTTATATTTCTCTCTACTTCTTACTATCTTTCCTATCTATGTATCTCTATCTTTCTCTCTATACTTATGCCTCTATCTCTTGATCTCTATCTATCTATTTCTCTATCTATCTCTCCACCTATTCAACGATCCTACAGCTGTGTTTCTAGTTGCCTTCTTTTCCCATAAGGGTGTCTATCACCAATTAAATGTTCACCTATTCTTGCCATACAGGCTCAAACTGTCTCTCTTTGTCTCTCCTACCTCCTCTATCTTTCTCTCTCTCTCTCTCTCTCTCTCTCCCTTCTCTCTCCAAAGAGAAAACACATTACAGATGCATATTCCATAAAGCATTGTTTACCTAGACACGCCTATACAACCCTACAGCAAACTTTACCCCTAAATCTATTGCTTTGAACTTTGAACCCCTGATGCTAGTCCAGAGGTAATGGTGCACTTTCACCCTAGATGTCATGCGTCGTTTTTTTTTTTTTTACCCATTGAAACCCTTTTGCAGGAATCGAAGACTTTTCAAACAAAACCCGGTCCTTGTTTTTAAAGTAATCTAAGCTTATGATTTTGTGTCATGGAATCAGGGTGTTACTGATGTCATAAAGAGAAAATAGCCCAAACATCGAAGTACCTGGCGGCCTACGTCCCATGTGGGGTCACAGGGATTGAATAAAGAAAAGTAATCTGGCGAAATTATTATTTTCGGGCAATCAAAACTACCGATTCGCTTAGCATTAATATAATTTTTAACTTGGAGAGCCAGTCGGACTTAATCACTACCAAAATCTATCTGTTTATATTTATATAATTATCTGTTTATATGTTTATCTGTTTATCGGTTTCTCTGTTTATCTATTTATTTATTTATCTATGTATTATTTTATCTATTTGTCTGTTTATCTATTTATTTATTTATATATGTATTATTTTATCTATTTATCCATTTATCCCCTTTTATTTCAAGCCGTATGCCAAAGGCATAGAAATTGATAGATTCACATCAACTTCAACTTATTCTTATTAGCGTTATGAAAAATGAAAACAAGGAGGCTTTTGGACGTGTGCGGGATAAGCCAACCCCACTTTTATCTTCTAGGCCAGAGTGATGCAATTTGTTGATATATATATAAAATCTTAATCAATATATTGTTTTATTTTTACTACGTGTAAAGAAGATCACAACCGAGCAGTGCATTGCTTTGATTTAACTCTTTTCAAAAGGCTCGCTCTATTTACTTCAAACACCTGCGTTTTAAATCTATTCCCCACCCATAGACCCCTCTCCCCCATACACTTCCAGACTTTCATTCTTTCGAATTCCAGGGTTACTAACCTTGCGATCTGGAGAGGAGGATTCTTTATTATTGTTTGATACCCTGGCCTCTTTCAGCTGCTGACGTAGGTCTGCCACCTATTGGAAGAGAGCAATCAACAGACAAATTGAGACAGAGTAAAAAAATATACGTCTATCTAGTATATTTCTTGCTGCTTTGCTTAGGACGACTGATAGCTTTCATCCTGTCTCATCTAAGACCTTTAAGAAAAGAAAGGCGTCTAAAGACCAAAGACGCTAGCAAGTGTTAGTTTTTTTTTAACTCTATGTGCGATCTTTTATAAACCTCCAAGTGGGGGGTGATGCGAAGGAAACTTTCTTGATGGCGAGCCTAAATTCCTATAAGTTTAAATATTCAGAGGTCGATTTATGTTTCTTTATTGCTAGAAGACATCTACATGTACATTCTACAGTGAAATATTTTAATGTGCCCTTATTCAAACAGTGGAATTTCCCTGCTTTGGGCCCAAACTCCAAGAGTAAAATTTCGCTGCTTTGGTCTTAAACTCCAAGAATATAATGTATCTGCTCCTAACTCTTACTGTAGAATTTATCTGCTACGCCCCTCCCTCCAACAATGGAATTGCTCAACTTGTGTCATTATCATGCCTAAAAAGTTAGATAGATAGACAGACAGACTGACATATAGATATACAGATAGATAGATACACAGTTACATATATATAGAAACAGATAACTAGATAGATAGGTAGATAGATAGATAGATAGATAGATAGATAGATAGATAGATAGATAGATAGATAGATAGATAGATAGACAGAAAGATAGACAGACAGAAAGATAGACGGGCAGGCAGACTGATATATTTACAGATAGATACACATTTACATATATATAGACAGATAAATAGATAGATAGATAAATAGATAGACTGATAGATACATAGATAAATAGATAGACACATACATGGATAGTGGCTAAAAGAAAAACAATTTCAGCTCTTTAATGTATTTCTTCCCTGCATGAACAGCTCCTGCCTGTTCAAACTTGAACGTCTTGCCTTCATTTTTCTAAACACTCATAGGCTGACGCTAATGTAGATTGTGACCTACCATCACATTCACCATCCCCGCCCCTTGAATTGACAGCAAGAAGGTATGCAGCTGTCAGGAAACAGACCGCTACGCTATTATCGCATTGGAAATGGGAATTGGGGTGGGGGTGGGGAGGAGTCGCGCAACAGCTGGCTACCCCATGTCGGACATCACGTACCAACTGCTGGAAATAATTACTCCAACCAGCTTGCTGTGACAGGTAAATCGACAACAACGAAAATAATGGGTGTACGCAGAGGTGGATATAACTGAGGGGGGGGGCATGGCCCTTCAAAAGGTGGGGGACTGTTAAATGGAACAGGTATGTTTACTATTCCTTTTTTGTAAGGGGGCTTCAAATATGGCCCTTTGACTGCATACCGTGCAACCCCTCCTTTTAACCCGTACTTCAAGAAACAAAAACATTAATGTTTGTTTTGTTTTAACCCTTACAGTCCCGGGCGCGTATATTTCGGAACTGAAGGCAGCATAGATAGAAGTAGGTCGGTACGGGAAGGGTTAAGAAAAGCGGTGAAACCTTTTTCAGACATGGTTCAAATGATGGTTCGACAATGGGTTTAGTGAAGCAGCCTTCTACGGGATTACGTGACCCGCATAATCTCCGGCAGCCTTCTACGGGACTATGTGACCCGCATAATCTCCAGCAGCCTACTGCAGGGATTATGTGACCCGCATAATCTCCAGCAGCCTACTGCAGGGATTATGTGACCCGCACAATCTACAGCAGCCTACTACGCGATAATGTCACCCGCACAATCTCCAGAAGCCATCTACGGGATTATATGACCCGCACAATCTCCAGCAGTTTTTACTAATTACAGCTAAAATCTGGTAAACCATCAGAGCTACGTACACCCAAAGATAAACTACACCTATTGAAAACATATCTTGGTTGTATTTTTCCTGCATTTAATCAGACAACAAACAATTCCTTCAATCGGGCAATTACGCCTACTCCTTCCCCTGTAAACATAATGAACATATAGTATTCTCTTAGAACCCTTTTTTTAAGTACATTAATTTTTCCGTGAGAATGGAGGTGATTATTTAAATGTTAATGTACATGTAAACTTTCTTAAATGCCTTTCCGTACGGAATTCCTTAACGAGTGTTTCCATACATATTCTCAATCTTAAAAATAATATCACACTAATTTTAAAATAAATTATATTAGACCACCATCCCAACTGTAATCTTTTTGTCTTAATTCTTTTAAACGAACAGTTGCTTTAAATTAAATCACAGTGAGTTTAATGTTTTTAAATATTTGTAAAGTGGGTTAGCTTTAAACGTTAACCATTTAGTAAATGTTAAGTTTCATGGGATAAAGTAAAAAAAAAAGTCAATTTAAATGTTAGAACAATTCTTTTTTAAATATCGATAGATGCGTGTCTCATTTCAGGGGTTAAGGAAATGGCTCTTGTGGACTAAAAACATTTTAATCTCGGATTCAGCAGGTCTTAGAATCTATGGCTATTCTTTCGATAATACAAGCACAGTTTGTCAGGAATTTTTAAATTTCTACTAAAGAATTCAGAAACGTCTTCTAAAGAATTCTTGGAAATGTCGTTAAAGGAATTCAGAAATGTCTTCTAAATGGCTCTGCAAAGTCTTCTCACGAATTCACAAAATGTCTTCTTAATGGTTGAGCAAAATTTTCTCACGAATTCAGAAATGTCTTCTTAATGGTTCAGAAAAGTCTTCTCACAAATTCAGAAATGTCTTCTTAATGGTTGAGCAACGTTTTCTCACGATTTCAGAAATGTCTTCTTAATGGTTCAGAAAAGTCTTCTCACGAGTTCAGAAATGTCTTCTTAATGGTTCAGCAAAGTTTTCTCACGAATTCACAAAATGTCTTCTTAATGGTTGAGCAAAGTTTTCTCACGAATTCAGAAATGTCTTCTTAATGGTTCAGAAAAGTCTTCTCACGAATTCAGAAATGTCTTCTTAATGGTTGAGCAAAGTTTTCTCACGAATTCAGAAATGTCTTCTTAATGGTTCAGAAAAGTCTTCTCACGAATTCAGAAATGTCTTCTTAATGGTTCAGCAAAGTTTTCTCACGAATTCACAAAATGTCTTCTTAATGGTTGAGCAAAGTTTTCTCACGAATTCAGAAATGTCTTCTTAATGGTTCAGAAAAGTCTTCTCACGAATTCAGAAACGTCTTCTTAATGGTTCAGAAAAGTCTTCTCACGAATTCAGAAATGTCTTCTTAATGGTTCAGCAAAGTCTTCTCACGAATTCTGAAACGTCTTCTTAATGGTTCAGCAAAGTTTTCAAAAGAAATCGACATTTCTTCTACAGATATCTGATATCTTCTCTAACATTAGAAAATGCCTTCTTAAGAATTCAGAAATGTCTTCTTGAAGAGATTCTCGTTGACGGTTAATAATTTCTGTGCCACAGATTTAAAAGATCGCACTCAAAGGAATTCTTTTCATGTCCAACTACATTTTGAACTCTAAGTGGACACTATGGTGAATAGCGAAACCCCCACCATTGGGGACACAAAGTCGGCAAAGATTTCTCAGATATATGAAGGATCAGTGTCATCCTATAGCTGCACATAAGCAGCCGCCAAGTTTATGTACAAGGTGCTGAATGACATGGGTGCAGTAGAGTTCATGAATTGTTTCAATTTCTGAAAGAGCTCACACAATTTCTGTTGGCCATAAGGACATACTGGTCATTGCTATTTCATAATGTGGATCGGATAGCCAAGCTAGCTTACTTGGCACATTACCATCTACAATGAGCTCAATATCTGCACGCAAAATAATGATGTCTTCTATCTTTACAATTGATGGACAGAAAAGCAAGCTAGAGGCATGGAAGAGTCAAGTGCATGGAGGATGTTTCCATTTTTTACAACTTGTTTAGCAATATCGCCAGTGCAGCCAAAGAGCTTGATGTTCCGTCCATACGAAACGTCATCCTTAAATGCTTTATCAATTTAAGAGTGTATTTTTTTACTTTGGCAACAAAATACGATTCATAGATAGGAGCCAAATGAGGAGCCGAATGAGTGCCGAAATCCATTGAGTGCATGGAAGGTTGATTAAACTGTCAAGGTGTAAGATAACTTGATGACACTTTTTTTTGTAGTCCCTTAACCTTTGCGGTCGTTGGGGGGAGCTAGTGGACACTAGGTGTCCATTAGTCCTCTCTTGGGCTTGGTAGACTTGGCGGCGCCCATCTCCTCTCCAAGTCGGCGGTGGATTTATAGCTGACTGCACCGAGGGTCGAACCCCTGATGCGGCGCTTGGGAGTCGAGCTCGCTGTCGACTTTGCTAACCAGCCGCCTAACACTAGCTGCTAATAAATGGTTGGAGGTGAGTTTTTGATAGTGCGACATCGCAGCTTTTTAGTTTCATTTAAGCCAGAACATCATTAAATAGAAGAACTTGCTGTGAAACCTATTCTCGTATTTTCTTTATTTTAAAATTGTGTGTCTCGCTTTTCTCCAGATGAACCGCTTGCTCTGTTTTTAGAGCTGAATAGTTAGTCTGCGCTTGCGCGGCCTTCAATACGTCATCAAGTTTTCTGGTGTACATAAACACAAAGCATTATCAAAGACTATAATGCTCTATTTTATAGAGTTTAAAACTTGTTTTTTTTCCCGTGAGCAGCAAATAATTCTGTCTTTAATTAAATCATAGACTATAATATACATGGACCGCTTGCTTTATGCTATTATCTTCTTTTTTTGCAATTCCCGATTCTAAATGAAGTAATTGTTAGACAAGTTCCGTTTTATTAAATCGCATTGTTTTTCGACTTTAAATTAATACTTGTAGGCCTATTAATCCTATTATCATTGACTATAATAAGATGGACCGCCTGCTCTATTTTTAGAGCTTATATTCTTTTTCCGTGCGCACACAACACTGATCTATAAATGTTTCCGCTCTGTACAACTTTCAATTTTAATTTTTCATTGAGAAAATCATAGCGATTAAATAAAACGGAAGTTGTATATCAATAACTTTTTTTCCTTTATAGCAATTACGTTATTTAGAATCGGGAATTCCGAACATCAGTGTTTCAAGTCATCATATAGCAGAAATACTAAAGCAAGCGGTCCATGTATATTATAGTCTATGATTTAATGTATCCTAAGCTTCCCTAAAGACTTCCGCTGTATACAACTTTCGATTTTAATCTTCATTTTCTATTAAGAAAATCAGAACGAGTTAGTAAGCCGGAAGTCTAGAGGACCAAGTGTTTCATGTTATCAAATAGCAGAAATATGAAAGCATGCGGTCCATCTTATTATAGTATGTGGTTAAACATGCTCATATATAGAATTTATAATTAGTAAAAAGTAAACTGCGTGGATAGCAAACTCAAAGAAAATTAACGTCCTAATAGTTTGTATGTTGACTGTTTGTAAATTCGTGATGTTTGTTTAAAACAATAGTCAAATACACAATTTTATTCCAATATGGGTTATACAATTAAATGTATGTTATCCCGTTGTACAGTATTTCATGACAACAAAATAATAGTAAGCTTAGATAAAATAAGCATTTTCTATTGTTTATTGGTTGGTATTTCGGCGGTCTCGAGTGGAGATGGTCTTTATTTATATATAGTCTATTAGTAATGTAATAATAATAATACACATCTTAATATTCAATAATGTAAACGAATAGATTGATTGATAGATAGATATATAGATAGATAGATAGGTAGAAAGGTAGATAGATAGATAGATAGATAGATAGATAGGTAGAAAGGTAGATAGATAGATAGATAGATAGATAGATAGATAGATAGATAGATAGATAGATAGATAGATAGATAGGTAGATAGATATATAGATAGATAGATAGATAGGTAGAAAGGTAGATAGATAGATAGGTAGATAGATAGATAGGTAGATAGATAGATAGGTAGATAGATAGATAGATAGATAGATAGATAGATAGATAGATAGGTAGATAGCTAGATAGGTAGATAGATAGATAGATAGATAGATAGATAGATAGATAGATAGATAGATAGATAGATAGATAGATAGATAGATAGATAGATAGATAGATAGATAGATACATGCATTATTATGGAGCAATCGATGAAGCGGCTAGAAAGTTTACATATTGAAGTGGCTTAGTTTCAGCGTGACCCCTGGTGCGTGCAAATCACACGGTATAACAGAACACACATCTGGTGTGCGTGTGTGTGTGTCTGGAGTTTGTTGAGGTCGGAGAGCAAGTGGGTGGGGGGTGGGGCTAAAGGGGGAGAGCCTCTGTAAACACAGTTCTTGAGCTCATAGTGGGAATAAGTTGAGAAAGAAAGGTGGGGGGTAATCTGCAGGTGCGTTGTCATGGTAACACCTGACACCCCGCCCCCCCACCACAAACACACACACACCGACATCCATTGTTCTTGTGAGAAGAAGTTTAACAAATGCGTGCACACACACACAAACACAGACTTACACACGTGCACACGTACAGAGAGTACACCAACACTGACTTAATAGAAAACAAAAGTAGTGAACTACAGGCATATTTCCCTAAGAGTAAATTGCTAAATGAATCCGTGGACAATCTTTACCGCTCACAACGTGGGATAATGTTAGCAAGAGGGACAGTTGGGAAAATTTAATTATCTCTCTCTCTCTTTCACTCTCTCTCTCTCTCTCTCCGTCTCTCTCTCTCTCTCTTTCTGTGTGTTTGTGAGTGTTAATATTTTATGCTGATGTAAAAAAAAAGAATACTTTACAGAGCTGTTTAGAAATGATGAAATAAAGAATAATATAGTTGTTTTGATATTAGATCTGGTTAAAGTTGTAAAATAGAGAATAGACTTATTGTTTGCGGTATTTATGTGCGCACAAGTGCTTTCAACATCATGTTTCTTTTTTTTTATTTTTTTTATTTTTTTATCTCATCTTATACATTACAGGCGCTCCTTTTATAAAGAAGATTATTGCGTCCTACGCACATCCGTTGTTTGAGTCTATTTTGCATTTCTATTAGTGCGTTAAATGAATTTAAGTTACTGGTTTATTCAGGTAACCCATTCCATGTCTGGATAAAGGAAGAATGAGTATCGCAAAAGGGATAAGGATAGACAAGCTTGCAGATAGAGCAAGGGCATATTAGAAGAAGTAAAGAATTTCAAATATCTAGGAGCAATTCTGTCCGTAGACGGAAGCTGTGAGGCAGAAATTCGAGCCAGAATTCTGGTCCAGCAAGAGCATTAGGCTCACAAGAAAGTTCATGCTTTATAGAGCCTTTGTGAAAACCTTCGTTCTATGCTATACGGATGAGAGACCTGGACGCTGCTAGCAGCCACTGAAAATAAGTTGCAGGCATTCTAAAAAAATGCATGAGAAAAATTATTCGAATCTCCTACCTAGAACACAGGACTAATGTGTATATGTGGGACAGAATATCCTCATTTGCGAGCCTTCAAAAAACCATTATAGCCAAATCAAATGGTGCAAACTGACATGGCTCGGTCATAATAACCTTCCAAAAATCATCCTCCAAGGCAGTGTAGAAGGTGGACGTCGGAGAGGCCGATCATCCTAGAGTCCTAGAGTCATGATTTTCCGCCTCTGACTGAAATTTCTTAAAAGTCAGGCTTATGAATAAGCGATAGAAAGGCCATGTAGGTTATGACAGCATGGGGTTGAGGCAGCCATCTTAGCACCAACCTATCAATTCACCAGCTGTGGTAGCAAAGTGAAATTGAAATATTTGTAAGTTTGGTCAACAGGTTTTAAAAGCAGGCCAACTGACCTACATATTGAAAGTAGGTTTTAACTTGTCCTGCAAATACCCCCCAAATATTTTTTTTTTGGATTAGTAGGGTAAGCAAATGTACAAAATCAAAAAGCAAGATAACCCATTCAAGTTTTAGATGTCGGCAAATTATAGCTAGCGATTCATAGCCTCCGTTTTAAATGGATTGAGCTGCCTTAAATTTTTTAAAATAAATAAAGCTCCGCCACGAGTAGTTAATAGTTGACTATCGTTTAATTAAGAGGAGTTATTAACCGCAATAATAGTGTAATGTGTTATGTTAAGTTGTTATAGTTAGAATTATAAATTCCCCAGTGATTCGTATACACCTTCCCTCTCATCCTAACCAATGCTTTCATCGTGAATGTCTTCTATGCCTTTATTATTTCTTGAATCTGGCTGGAAGCTACAAAATTCTGACCCACCCCCCTTCCCCCTCCCCCACCCCGGGCTCAAGTTAATCGTATTGTCCTCGTTCTAATATAGGCTAGTAGTCAATTGTTTTTAATTATATTGTCTCGCATATGGTCTTTAACAATTTAAACTTACACTCATACGAAATTTTGTTTGAAATCTTCGTTCGGTTCAGTTTTATTTTTAGCTCATCGCTCTTTTTGGAACATAAATTGAATAAATAGTTATTTAACTCAAATGTTGCAGAGGACTTCAGTCTGGGGCGACAGGAAGATAAGTTAAGTAAACAGGAAGTGCTCAAAAACATTATTTTTTTTTTAGGTCAGTGTAATCCAGTTAGAACTACACGGTTTCTCTAAGCCGAATTAGCGCGTTGCAAATTTGTGTTTAAGAAATAAGAAAAAATATTTCATTCAAAATTAAAAGGAACTATATCTCCGAATTAACAAAAATACTGGTCTTTACCATAATATTATAATGAACTGACTTCAATTTGTTTAATTAAAACTAACGATATACACAACACTGATCTACACACAATAAATATCTATACATTTAGATCATTAATGAACATGCCCCCCCCCCCCTTGGTGAAATAAATCCACGACAACTAGAGGTCGACCGAAACGAAAACCATACCCAAAAGGTATAAGCTTAAATTGACTTTCCGCCGAAACCGAAGCCGACAGTTAAACTACACCTTCGGCCGAAACCGAAGGATAAACCGAAATAGCCAAACAAAAGGCTGCACATTTGCGTGTAATATTAACTAGTTTATAGGAACACTATTTCAGTAAACCATAGAACATGTAATATACAGTTGTATATACATGAATTATATATCATTTTATTCATAATTGAATACTCTTTAAGACTTAATAACCTAAAAGGCAAAATAAACATTATATAAGATTTTTTAATATAAATATTATAACACAATTTATAAGCTTATAAGATTAGACAAAACAACACAAAAATGAAAAAAAACTGAAAACCGAAACAGAATTTCGGTTGGCCTCTAACAAATGCTAAATTACGGCTTTCATGCGCGATCTAGGTCTACTATATCTTATGAGGGTTTCGATCTAACATCGCCAAGTTTTGTTAGAAAATAAAATGTTCTTTAAATACGCAAGTTTGATACTGGTCGAGTCTATTAGATGTATAGCTCCAGCTTAACGGCATGGTCTCTATTCAGGTAGGACGATATCAATTTTATCTGTTTATAGCTGATAATTTCAAATCATAACATTAATTGTTTCAGATGTATGCAAATCATCTAGACAAACTAAATGCACTGTGCCCACACCAACATGGCTTCAGGAAAAATAGATCATGTGAGACTCAATTGATAGGCTTAATAGATGACTTGTCTAAGGGATTAGATAATAACAACCAAATTGATGCTATATTACTAGATTTTTCAAAAGCATTTGATAAAGTTCATCATTCTAGTCTTCTTAAAAAACTTAAATACTTTGGCATCTCTGGTCCCTTACATCAGTGGATTCAGGACTTTCTTATAGGCAGAGAACAAACAGTGATAATAAATGGCTCTAAGTCATCACCAATAACAGTAAACTCAGGAGTTCCACAAGGAACTGTTCTAGGGCCCCTACTATTTCTAATTTACATTAATGATCTGCCAAATTGCGTCAACACAGGCACAAAAGTAAGATTATTTGCTGATGATTGCATAATTTATAGAATAATAAAGACAGGAAAAGATAGTGAACTTTTACAAAAAGACCTAGATGAACTACAAAAATGGGAATCAAACTGGAGTATGTCTTTTCACCCAGAAAAATGCCAACTAATAAGGGTATCCAAGAAAAAGAAACAAATAATAACAAACTACTTCATTCATGGTAAAGAACTAACTCAAACTAGCAATGCTAAGTATCTAGGAGTAATAATAAATGATAAGTTATCTTGGAACCCTCACATTGATGAAGTAATTAAAAAATCAAACAAAACATTAGGATTCATAAAAAGGAACTTTTACAAATGTAAAAAGAATATAAAACTAAAATGCTATCTCACATTAGTTAGGCCTATACTAGAATATGCAGGATCTGTATGGGACCCATCAACTAAAGAAAACATTAAAAAATTAGAACAAATTCAAAAAAGAGCTGCAAGGTTTATAACTAGTGAATATTCCCAATTGACAAGAGTAACACCATTAGTCAAATCACTAAACCTAGAAACACTAGAGGACAGAAGGGCAAAGAGTAAAGTAGTAATAATACATAAGGCATTAAACTCTAATTTAGAAATACAACCCAATAACAATCTGTTGCAAAGCTCAGATAAACATAAAGACAAAAACACCTTCCTTGTCCCTTATGCGAGAACAAATGCATATAAGTACTCTTTCTTCCCGAGTGGCATTCGGGCATGGAATGGGTTGCCTGAACAAACCAGGAAAACCAATAACCTAACATCATTTAAAACATTAATAAAAATGCAAGACTAGACTCGGACCACGGATGAGCGTAGGACGCAATAATCTTCTTTATAGAAGGAGCGTCTGTAATGTATAAGATAAGATAAGATAAATGTAAGGTAGAGATGATCGAGGGAATATAAAAATTGTCGGAATAGAAAAAAAACAACGGTTAAAGAATAGACCTAGGACCTAGGTGAAAGTAATGCAAGCTAAAAAAAAATGGAATATAGAAAGAAAATAGTTAGATAGACAGACAGTCCGACTGGCTGACAGGCAATGAGACTTTCAAATAGATAAACAGATATATAAATGGATAGATTAAATAGATAAATAGCTTGACAGAGAGAGAAATATATAGATGGATCGATGGAACAATAGATAGTATAATAGATAGATAGATAGATACATACATAGATAGATAGATCGATAGACAGATACATAGATAGATAGATAGATTGGGTCAATAAAAGTCAATAAATTAATATCATAGTACTAAATTAAAGACTTACGAGATCTCGCAACTTATCAATCTCCATCTCCATTCGGAACTGCCGTTTGTCCGTATGCTCCAGCAGCTCCGTCAGGTGCCTGTTCTCCTCCAGTGTCTTGTTCCGCTTGTCCTCGACTATATCCAGCTCATCGTGCAGCCGGACGGAAACCTCCTTGGCCATCCGAAGCTCCTCCTCCAGCACCCGGATGTGGCTCTTGGCGTCCTGCGAGTCGAACTGGTCCTGCAGCCTGCGGAGCTTCTCCTCGTAGTGGACCCGATCCTCCTCGATCTGGTCGCTCCGCCGCTCGGCCTTGCGGAGCTTGAACTGCAGGATGCGGCAGTTCTTCGCCGTCAGGTCCAGCTCCTTCTGCAGCTCACGGAACTCATCGTGCTCCGACTCCCGGAAGTGATCATACATCTCATCCATCTCGTTCCTCATCTCCATGATCTGGCTCTGGAGATCCTTGTTCTCGTCTTTCACCTCCTCTAGCTCCCTCTCTGCGGCCTCCAGATCTTCTTCTAGCACGGAGTTGTCCACATGCTTCTTGTCGCATGGCTTGTTTTTCTTGGAATCCATCTCCCTGAGTTTTCCCAGCAAGTCCTTATTATCTTTTTCTAGTCTTGAACAATCACTTTCCAGGCTGCTAATTTGAGATCGTAGCTCCTTGAGCAATTTCTCTAAATCATCTTTCACAGACGATTCTTTTCTTACTTTCTCCTTTTCCTGCTGAAGAGACTTGATCTGCTCCTCCATTTTCGCAAGTTGTTTGGTCAGAGCTGAAAGCGCTTCAGCCTTGTCCTTTAGCTCTTCCGTCAGCCTCTTAGCCAGATCGTTATCGGGACCTTCTGCAGACTTCTCGCCCCGCCTTAGGCTAGCGTCTTCGCTGGGGCTATCCGTTTTCCCCGACTGTTGTGTTTTGAGCGACGTTGACTTTTCCTGAGCTTTTGTCTCGAGTTTACCGACGGTCGCCTGCTTAGAGTCTCTGCCCGTATCTGGCTTCGTATCTTTGAGTTTGTCTGGTGTTGACTTTGACGGAGACTTGGAGGTAGACGACGGTGGTGATGATTTCGAAGATGATGTGGATGGAGATTTAGCAGAAGAGGGTGAGAGGGAGTCGCTCTTCTTATCTTCCTTGCCCCGATCTCGGTACGGGGAGCTCTTGTCCCGGTCCGACTTGGCTGGTGATGATTTGGGACTTGAATCTTTCTTGTTGTTCTGAATTGGCTCCTTGGCGTTATCTAATGATTTGCCGCCATCTGACTCAGATGCTTGGTCGCCCGGTTTGCTATCACTGGCTTTACCTGCGGCCTGTTTACCGGCCTTGCTTACACCTGCGGCATCTGTTTGTTCAGGTGCCTGAGCAGAACGCAGACCAGGCGAGGACGACTTTGGCTCATGCGCACCGAGGTTGGCTTGTCCCCCTTGTTCGTTTGGCCGCAACTTGTCGGTCGTTTTAATTGTTGAGTTATCGCCGTTCTTTTTGGTCTTTTCCTCGACTGACCTGTTCGGCGAGACTTTAGATGCTACACTCGATTTATCCCTGTCATTTGATAACGTAGTGGTGCTTTTCGGAGAAGATGGTTTTGCTTTGCCCGTTCCATTCTCCTTAGATTTAATATCACTTCCTTCTTTAACCGGGGAGGCTTCTTTCTTAAAAGTGTCCTTCTTACTCTTCAGCAGATCTTTACCGAAAGGTGCCGCCTTGGACCTGGACGCTAATGGAACTTTCTCTTCCGCTTTGTGTAATGGTGACGGTTTCTTATCCTTCGAGTCGAACTGAAGACTTTTGCTTTTATCGTCAATATTTTTAGTCCCTTCATCCTTTACCGACAACCTCGCTTCCGCCCCAACAGTCTCTTCGTTTCTAGTTTTTTTCACGTCCGTTTTCGACAGTGGCGTCTTTGCCGTGTCGGCTGTTTTGCTGTCCTGTAATGTCGATGGCTCTGTTGCTTTAGTGTCCAGGGATTTAACCG
>OX421505.1:17115782-17125782 GCA_949126835.1 Anisus vortex
ACTTTAATGAGTTCCTGTGCGGTAGCCAAGAGGGGAGGTTGAAGGTATCATCATTTTAGACAAATGTATTGAAAATTTAAAACACATTTTTTTGGTTATTTAACAAAATGTACTTTGGGAAAAGTCTGTACTAAAAAATTATGTGTCAACTGTATTGCCACAGCAGATCTAACCTTACATTTGACTACACAACATACATTACTGGTGAATATTTACAACTTACAAGAGTAACACCAATAGTCAAATCACTAAACCTAGAAATACTAGAGGACATAAATTATCAATCATTAGTGAGAGTCTCTTTTCCCATTTTAAACATCTTTGTAATATTATTTGCAAGATCAATAGGCCTATGAAACGGTGGAACAATTACAATAATTTAAACTAAGAAATATAATGTTATGTACTTGATTTAAGTATTTTTGTAATAGACCTGTATGGCTGTGATTGAAATGATTACACTCTAATGGTAAATGGTAGGTCTAACACTAATGACAGTTTCACAAAATGGCCCACAGACCTTTAAAAAAAAATTACTGATTTTTCAAACGTATGAAATACAAATAAAACATCTAGATATGACTAGTGTTAGAAAAAAAAGGGGGGGGGAGGGGTGGGTGCCCAGAAATGATTTCGTACCGGCATCTTTTCTTTCTCTCGAGGGCCCTGGGCTGTTGGCATGCTGAATGAATAAGAAATCATTCTTTGGTACATTGTTATCTACAGGTTGCCGATCCCTGATCTATTGAATAAATTACCAGCGAATATTCACAACTGACAAGAGAAACACAAATAGTTAAATCACTAAACCTAGAAACACTAGAGGGCAGAAGGGCAAAGAGTAAAGTAGTAATAATACATTAGGTATATTAAATTATAACTTATAAATATAACACAATAGAATGTATTACAATGCTTTTTTTAACATACAGAACAAAAAATATTTTTTTATCCCATATGCAAGAACAAATGCATATAAGTGCTTTTTTCTTCCCAAGTGGCATCCGGGCGTGGAATGGGTTGCCTGAACAAACCAGGAAAACCAGTAACTTAACATCACTTAAAACACTAATCAAAATGCAAGAGTAGACTCAAACCACGGACACGCATAGGACGCAATAATCTTTATAGAAGGAGCGTCTGTAACATGTAAGATAAAATCTATCTCTATATTTATCTTTCTCTCTTTTCATGTATCGATCTATCCAAGACAACATACAAGAAAAAAAAATTCAGGAAAGAGCAGTTATGTTCATTACAAATAAATATTTTTATCCCTGTCAACTGTAGCACCATTAGCAAATGTACCTAACTTAGACAAATTTAACAAATAAATTAAGAGCGAAAAGTGGAAATATTAAAACATAAAAACATAAAGCATAAACTTGCACAAGCTATACTTTAATCTAATAAAAATTTATTCTGAAGTAAAGATAAATAGACTTGTTCTTGTCCTAAAGAAAAGACAAAATATTGTTGTATTCTTCACTAATGGCATCGGGGCTACAGTGTAGCAAGCTCTGATAATATATAAAGTAGACTGTGTGTGTGTCGATTCCGTTCCCCATTGGTTAATTTAAAGACACGTATGATATTTTAATTTTTCGATCTCGCTTCCGGTATGTGTCCACCCTAGCTGAGTGGTTAGCGTATCCGACTGCCATGCATGCCACCTGGGTTAGATTCCTTACTGATTACTTTGTTTTCTCTTTTTCTACTTAATAAACAAACATCCATTATTATTACGTTTGTTTAAAGATTGTACAGAATTTCAGGACTTTCAGGACTCTTAAATGTTTTCAGCAAGTAAAATCAGTAATTAATAAATATATTTTATAAATTTATTATAGCTTAATGTTCATCGTAGTTTATAAAATTTGTATCTGTAACTTTTAGGCCTATAGACCTATGTATTTTTTTCCCCGGTCAACGCCGGGGAATTTAGCTTGTAAATATATATTCATTCAAGTCAAAACTATGAATATAATATGGTTCAAGACAAAACTATGAACATAATATGGTTCAAGTTTTAAGCCCTGGGACATTGGTCTGGTAATGCAATCCAGGGTCGATACTACGTAACCTCATAGCGGTGACTCTGTGTAACGGAGCACAGATCCGAAAAGTTCCACCTAGGAACGTCGTGTAGCTGGACTGGTGAGGCCCGCATGCGGGATTCCCGGGTGAAAAGGCAATGCACGATAGGACTCTGTTCCGGCTAATAACGTAGGACCCCGGCCCTTCATGGCTGGGGAGTGTCTCCTAGCCTCCGCAGTAGAAGGTTATGGTCCAGCGCGATGGAGCTAGTTTCCAATACTGCAGCATTGCAGCCAGCTGTCCTCTGATGGCTAGCTCAGACTTTAGGAGAAAGTCGTGCTAAACGTACCTCAGCGACATTGAGGACAAACACCAGCAAACGGTTGACTTGACCCTTTACTCTGGGTCTTGCAGGTAGTGCGGCAGAGGCATTGCCGATCGTTTGTTTTGCTACGTCACTTTAGCCCCCCTGGGCGATCGCTCCCCCTGGAGCAGACAAAAACATGGCTTGTACAACCGAAACGAATACCCCGAGTCTGGGTATTACTCAGTTGAGCTGCCCCGGTCACTTGCCAACTCGCGTTGGGGCATTGACCGATAAGTCCGCGACCAACGTGAACTGTCAGTTTCCAGTCTCCATCTCGGATGGAGGAGAACCACGCGGTTCTGAAGTCTCAGGAAGTGGGACCGCTCATATGAGGGTAGAGGTATTAGCTTGTGACCCTTCTAGGGCAGGACTGCCATTGCAGGGGCCCAAGGTGTGCACTATCTCTGTCCGTACGGGAAAAGCAAAGCCTGGGAATGGTGAAAACCCGGGCGCTGTTGTTGCTAAGCAGCAGTCGAAAGTCACCCTCTGCCAAGCGGAGCACAGATCCGACAAGCCCCACCTAGGAGCTTCGTGTAGCCGGACTGGAGAGGCCCGTTCGCGGGATTCCCGGGTGAAAAGGCAAGACACGATAGGACTCTGTTCCCAGGATAAGCAGAAAAGCAGCTGCCATTTGCAAGCCAGGAAATGTAGCCGCTCTAGACGGGAGCATTCCTGGAAGACTGGAGGCCAAAGCGGCCTACGTAATGGCAGTAAAACCAGGGCTGGTGGTACCCTGTGTCCCGGTGTACATGACATACATCCGGGGAATCCCACCTTGGGTGGTCAGGTCAGTCACAATAAGACCGCGTTCTGCCAATCCCCGACGGTGACTCCCGCGACTAGTGATACGGCGCACAGATCCAACAAGCCCTTAGGGGTTTCGTGTTCCCGGTTTAGGGGTGCTCGTGCGCGGGTATCCCGAGCTGAGAGGCGTAACACGATAGGACTCTGCTCCCAGCGAAAGCGGAGGAAGCCCGACGGTAGACGTGACCTAGGCAAAGGCTCGCACCAAAAGAGCGCCCAGCTCCGGGTGATGCACCTGAACGTGTTCGGCCTGATCCCCAAGTCTCTAGAGATCCTAAAACTCTTGCATGAATATGATATTGACGTGGCAATGTTCCAGGAGTGCAAAATTGGTAAGAAGAGGGTGGCATCCTTTTCGGGATATACGATCTTCCGATGCACCTGCTGCTTGGGAGGCAGTGGAGGGCTGGCAACCCTTGTCCGAAGTTCACTACAAGCTCGAGTGGTGAACCGCAGAACGGGCAGTTGCAAGACCGATATCCTAACCCTGGAGGTGTTGAAGAATGGAAAGGCTTATACCCTGACCAACGTCTACAACCCTCCGAAGAAGGATTTGGACCTCACCGTGGAGGCACATCTTTCTCGCACTTGTATTGGCGGTGATTTCAATGCGGCATCACCGGCCTGGGGCTATGCTGTCGCCAACAACTCAGGACGACTGGTGGAGGAGCTATGCAACAGCACGACGCTTATCCGATTACAGGGTACCGATACCCCAGCTACCTTTTTCCACACGGGAAATGGCAGTGAATCGAGGCCGGATCTCACGCTCGTGAGTGCTGATCTGGCTGCTAGCACCTCTATGGAAGTCTTGGGCGATGTTGGGAGTGATCATTTGCCCGTGTTGGTCACTATCAATATAGGAAAAGCAAGCAGCGAACCTTCCGGGCCCAGGAAGTGGATCTACTCGAAGGCACGATGGGACGAGTACAGAGTGCGCACCGATCGCGCTCTTGAAGAAGTGCTTATCGAGACTGGGCCTATCGACTCAGTGTATGGTACGATGGTCAAAGCCATACTAGGGGTTGCCAGAAAGACGATACCAAGGTCACATGAGAAGCGCAAGTTCAGACCGTTTTGGACAAAAGCCCTAGGAGAGTTGGTCCGCAAAAGGAGGGCTGCTCGCAAGCTCGCGAGCAGGCGGAAGACGGCCGAGAGCCGTCGAGAGTACAACCGTTTAACGGCGGAAGTAAAAGGGGCTATCGCGGAGGCAAAGTTGTCGAAATGGACTGATACATGTGCTGGATTGGACCTTGCGGATAGCCGGCAGGCATGGAACCTAATCAACCACCTTGAGCGAGCTGAGGTAGCTAGCAGAGCACCAGCTTCGTTGGCAAGAGCAGGGGCAGGCCCCATGGTATCGGATACCAAGCGGGCTGAGATGCTCAACCGTCACTTCGTAAGTGTCGGAAAACTGGGTGGAAGAACGAGTGTGTCTGCTGGGCTTGATAAAGTCCGGAAGGCAAACGAACGCCACATGACGGGAGAGGGTGAGGCTAGCACATTCACGGTGCCCTTTACTCGGCAAGAACTGGAGTATGTTTTGAGACGGTGCAAAGCGAAGAAGGCCCCTGGGCTGGATGGGATCAGCAACGAGCTGATCACTCACCTTGGGGCTGGTGGCAAGGGCAAACTCTTGGAGCTCGTAAATCGAACATGGTCTGAAGGTGTCCTACCGAAACAGTGGAGAGAGGCCTTGGTGGTACCCATCTTGAAGAGGAGTAAAGACCCGGGTCAGGCCGAAAGCTACCGACCGATTTCCCTAACATCGTGTGTAGGGAAGGTAGCTGAGAGATTAATCAATAGGAGGCTTGTGAGGTTCCTAGAGGATAATGGACTGGTTACCCCCACTCAAGCAGGCTTCCGTAGCGGAAGAAGCTCGATGGATCAGGTGACGCTCTTGGTCCAGAAAATGGCTGACGGGTTTCAGCGGAAAGAGTCTACACTAGCAGTGTTCCTGGATTTTAAACAGGCCTATGACAAGGTCTGGCGGCCGGGGTTGTTGTTGAAGCTACAGAGGCTAGGAATAGCCTCTAACATGTACAATTGGATCAAAGGGTTTCTATCCCGAAGAACAGTTGCAACTCGTTACGGGAAAGCGGTTTCTCGGAAGCGCGTCCTGGAGCAAGGATTGCCCCAGGGCTCAGCACTGTCCTGTACATTGTTCCTGGCTTTTATCAACGACCTGCCGAACTATCTGGGATGCTCGTCGCTGCTTTTCGCAGACGATCTTGTGGTCTGGTCGACCGGGAGGGAAGCGCGTGCTCTCGAGCGGGCCCTCCAGCAGGATTTGAACGCAGTAGCCTGTTACGCCAAGCTATGGGGTATGGAAGTGAACTGCCTAAAAACAGTTTACTCGCTCTTTACCCTCGGAATCGATATCCTCAAAGATCCGATCGAGCTGAACATTGACGGCCGCGCCCTGGCATGCGACCAGAAGCCGGTCTATCTCGGAGTGACACTGGACCGAAAGCTAACGATGTATGACCATGTGAGGTTAGTCCAAGAGAAAGCATCTTCTAAGCTGAACATTGTCAAGAGACTGGCCAGTACTGGCTGGGGTGCGAAGGCGAGTGTGTTGAGAAATCTTTACCTAGGAGCGGTAAGATCTCAGATCGATTACAGCCTCCCGGTGCAAATCTATGCGTCTGATACTGCTTTGAAGACGTTGGACTCTGTACAAAATCAAGCCCTCAGACTAATATGTGGAACGTTCCGAACCGCCCCGACATCGGCTGTTGAAATCATGGCAAACGTGCCGCCTCTGAATGGGAGAAGGAAAAGGGCCGTTATTACTGCTTACGAGCGGTATAAGCGGTTGGAGGAAAGTTCCCCCCTCAGGATGCTCGTGGATTCCTGGGTGGGAAGAGCTCGGATCTCAATGCAGTCCTTCATGCACCACGCACTGAAGCTCAGCGCAGAGATTGGACTCCCGGTCGACCGCATGCCCATGCGGACGGGAGTGGAACCTCCTCCTCACCTATCTTTCAACCTACCAGAGATACGGGCGAACCTGATGGAAGCAGTCGGACCCAGCGCTTGCCTGACTGAGAGGCGCGCAGCTGCTCTAAGGACGGTACGGGCATACTCGGGATTCGTTGAGGCATACACTGATGGGAGCGCGATCAGTGGGACCGAAGCGCGTTCTGGGTATGGTGCTCTTGTGTCGTACCCGAAGGCAGAAGAAAAACGGGCTGAGCTAAGTGGGCCATGTGGATCAGTCTGCATCTTTGATGCGGAGATGGAAGCCATCAGAATTGCAGCTGTAGCAATAGGGAAAACGTTCGAAGAAACACCATCTGCTCGTGATGATGTGGTTATCTTCACTGATGCGCTATCAGTACTCCAAGCCATCGACGGCTTGGGGACATGGCCCGATCTGCTTGTCCGACTATTAGCTGCTATTTCCGATCTGATCCTCAGGTACGAGGTGAAGGTCATTTTGCAGTGGATTCCAGGTCATGCAGGAGTCCCTGGCAATGAGATAGTGGATGCCTTGGCCAAGAAGGGATCCCTGACACCCACTCCGAAGGGTCCGTCCACCTTCGCGAGTGCCCGCAGATCAATACGTGAGTGGGAGACAAGACAATGGGAAACGAGTTGGGACGAGTCTGACAAGGGTCGAGGTGTGTGGCAGCAACTAAAACGGCCAAATCGAGCTGATCCGTGGTGGAAGCTCCGCAGGAGAGAACAGGCTACGATAGCCCAGTTCCGTACAGGGCACTGCCCTATTGGCGCCTATTTCGGACGATTTAGGCCCAATTTCGATTCGCGGTGCCGACACTGCTTTGAAGCAGAAGAGACGGTCGAGCATTTGCTTTTAGACTGCCCTGCCTTGCAGGAGGAAAGAGTGGATGGGAATGGTCAACAGTTTGCACCATCCCTTTATGGGAACCTGGCTGTGCTACGTAGTACAAGTGTGTTTGTCCTCCGAATCCTAAGAGATTAGTCTCGATTCGATCACTCCGGTGAGTGAGGTTTAAAGTCTGGTAATGCAATCCTCCACTAAGCACTGGTCAAAGACGCAGGTTGACCTTTTCTACCAAAACCTCATACCGTTGTGGACGACGCACTCAATTTTGTTTTTTGAGAACGGTAAATGTCTTTTGATGAACATCTCCACACGGGCATACAACCTACACACGTGAACAGCCACGCGTACATGGGGGTTTGGTAAAATAAAAATGGCAATGGTAATTTAGGCAACGGTAAAGCTGGCAAGAAAAAAAAATTGGCAGAGGTAACTATGTAATGGTCAAATACAAATTTGTTAATTGCAAGAGTTCACTTAGAGATGCCCCATGTTAGTCTGGCGTCCTATTGAGACTCCGCCGTTTCGAACAATTGGCTTTGTTAAGCCGGCAATAGTGTAATTCTATTATCACTAAAACTTAAACAGTAGTTATTCTATATTTACCATTTTTGCTGTTGCCATTTTTACCTTACACACTCTTACATGTGTTTATTCTTACCCGCTAACATATACATACACGTAAACAAACGCACACGAATTTTCTCCCTCCCTTTTAAACGAAAATACAAAATAGAATACATTGAAAACCGTAAAAAGACACAATTACACACACACAGTCACACAAACACACACAAACACCATAAAACACATGCACGCCCACTAAAACATACATAAATACAAACATGCATATACATATACTCCTACATACATACACACGTATTCAAACATACATACTCGCATAAATAGAGCATAAATACACATATACTCAAACACACACGCATAAAAAACACACATAGATACATACTCAAACACACACAAACATACATACACACATACAAAGATACTCAAACTCACAAAACATACAAACTCACATGTGGACTTACATATGCAAAAAACGCATACACACGTACTCAAGCACACATACATACACACATACACAGTTACCTTCAAACACACATACATACTCACATGCACACGCCTACAAACACACAGACACACGAAAACAGACATAAACGCCAACTCAAACACTACACACACGCGCTCAAACACGGCAACGCTTCGCACTCATTTATCACCGACACGTGTCGTACACAGCTCGTATGTTATGCACATTCCATTGTATTTATCACGCAATAAATATGAGACTATCCCCGAAGGGTTCAACAGAGTAAGAGGTCATTCTCCCAACGAACTTCAAAAAAACGTGAATACGGGCGGAGCAGTTTATTTAATGTATTTAACTACTATCTATATATGTGTCTATAATTTATTTAATATGTGTGTCATTGCTTTAAAATAATGTATTTATTTTTAAATTTGAAGAGTTGTGGCCCCTGGGGCAACATGGTTAAGACAACAGTTACTAATGTGAACACTTAGTCATAAGTTGGCCTACTTAAAAGTCATTGTTGAATCATTCGGTTGGATTACCTGAAGAAAACAAATATACACTCGCTCACATAGGTCTGACTGTGTAACTATCTAGCTACCTGTTTACACACCTACCTGTCATATGTAACTATCTAGCTACCTGTTTACACACCTACCTGTCATATGTAACTATCTAGCTACCTGTTTACACACCTATCTGTCATATGTAACTATCTAGCTACCTGTTTACACACCTACCTGTCATATGTAACTATCTAGCTACCTGTTTACACACCTACCTGTCATATGTAGCTATCTAGCTACCTGTTTACACACCTACCTGTCATATGTACCTATCTAGCTACCTGTTTACACACCTACCTGTCATATGTAACTATCTAGCTACCTGTACACACCTACCTGTCATATGTAACTATCTAGCTACCTGTTTACACACCTACCTGCCATATGTAACTATCTAGCTACCTGTTTACACACCTACCTGTCATATGTAACTATCTAACTACCTGCTTACACACCTACCTGTCATATATTTACCTATTCATCAACTTGTTAATTGAACCAATGGGTATTGTTCTATCTATCTCTCTACCCCCATCTATCTATGCATGTATGTATGTGTGCAAGACATGTACGTATGTATCTAACTTTCTATTTATCTATCTATCAATCCATCCGTCCATCCACCCGTCAATCTATCCATCCATCTGCTTCTGCCAATCAATATTCGACCCATCTATATATCTGTTTATCAGTATATATATCCGTCTATCTACACATCTGTCTATCCGTCTATTTATCAATCTACTTATCTATCTATACATTTATCTAACAATCTATCTATTAACATATGCATAAACCTAAATTTATATTCAGCTGACACTGAACAAATCTTTTACGATGTTCTTTATTATATTATTTATTATATATTATAAGAAATATAACTCTGACGCACCATTACAGTAATAAAAGAAAACGATGCACACAGGGATTGTGTGGCCAGCACAAAACCATGCAAATCCCCCCTCCCACACACCAGAGCATGTCATGACATCTTTAAAACCAAGTAAAAACTCCCGCGATTTAACAGGGTTTGAACGAGAGATCATTAGTATGACTAATCAATACACTCTCACCTTACTTTGGTTATCCCATGCCTTATATCCGATATAAGCTTATCTCTTTAAGGATATTATATTATAATAAAACTAGACTAACTAACTACATCAAACTGTCCGTCAAGAAAATTATAGATGTAGTCAATTCTAGCTGTAGTCAATTCTGGCTGTAGTCTATTCTAGCTGTAGTCAATTCTAGCTGTAGTCAATTCTAGCTGTAGTCAATTCTAGCTGTAGTCAATTCTAGCTGTAGTCAATTCTAGCTGTAGTCTATTCTAGCTGTAGTCTATTCTAGCTGTAGTCAGTTCT
>OX421505.1:17130782-17135782 GCA_949126835.1 Anisus vortex
AACATTTTCATAGAAAAAACAGGTCAAAATTTGTTTTCCTTTTTAAATGTAAGTCAATGAGTTACAGTTAGAACTACACAGCTATTATATAATATAAATAAAGTAGCCATAGGGTCCCCTCGTACGTACAAACACCATATGTTTCATATCTAAAATACTGAGTACTTCATCCTTGTACCGAGGATTTTGTTGACTTCAACAAGACGAGAAACATCCCAAATTTAACCTTTCGACTCCTATCAAAACTCTCTGAATGACTGTACGTGTGCATCTGTGCATGTGTGTATGCGTGTCTGTGTGTGTAAGTATATGTGTATATGTGTGTGTGTGAGAGACTATGAGGGTGTGCTGTATTGTCGTCACATGTTTGCCAGAATCCAACATCGAAATGAAATAACCAATCAAAACTGACCTTTATATATTTTCAGATTATTTCCTTATGGTGTTTTGCATGTTGTTGTAAATATTACTTTTCTTTATTTCTTTATTTTTTTAAAGAGCTTTCACAACTTGGAATCATTACAGCTCTCGTATTTAGCGCAATTAATTTTATTTTACATATTAGCATCAAAGAAATTGAAAATAAAAAATAAATAATTTTATTTTTAATTCATCAACATAAAAAAAAAACAATTAAGAAACAAACAAAAATAGCTCCCGGAGACAGATCATTTAGCACTGGGCAAACTCGTACTGTTACACCATTCAAAGAATTGTACACCTTGTATAGAAATCATTAAGACACAAGTCATCAAGATATAAGTTAACAAGACATAAGTCATCAAGACATAAGTCATCAAGACATAAGTCATCAAGACATAAGTCATCAAGACATAAGTCATCAAGACATAAGTCATTAAGACATAAGTCATCAAGACATAAGTCATCAAGACATAAGTCATCAAGACATAAGTCATTAAGACATAAGTCATCAAGACATAAGTCATCAAGAGATAAGTCATTAAGACATAAGTCATCAAGACATAAGTCATCAAGACATAAGTTAACAAAACATAAGTCATTAAGACATAAGCCATTAAGACATAAGTCATTAAAACATAAGTCATAAAGACATAAGACATCAAGACATAAGTCATTAAGACAAAGTCATTAAGACATAAGTCATTAAGACATAAGTCATCAAGACATAAGTCATTAAGTCATAAGTCATCAAGACATAAGTCATCAAGACATAAGTCATCAAGACATAAGTCATCAAGACATAAGTCATCAAGACATAAGTCATCAAGACATAAGTCATCAAGACATAAGTCATCAAGACATAAGTCATTAAGACATAAGTCATCAAGACATAAGTCATCAAGACATAAGTCATCAAGACATAAGTCATTAAGACATAAGTCATCAAGACATAAGTCATCAAGAGATAAGTCATTAAGACATAAGTCATCAAGACATAAGTCATCAAGACATAAGTTAACAAAACATAAGTCATTAAGACATAAGCCATTATGACATAAGTCATTAAAACATAAGTCATAAAGACATAAGTCATTAAGACATAAGACATCAAGACTTAAGTCATTAAGACATAAGTCATCAAGACATAAGTCATTAAGTCATAAGTCATCAAGACATAAGTCATCAAGACATAAGACATCAAGACATAAGTCATTAAGACATAAGTCATTAAGACATAAGTCATTAAGACATAAGTCATCAAGACATAAGTCATCAAGACATAAGTCATCAAGACATAAGTCATTAAGACATAAGTCATAAAGACATAAGTCATAAGACATAAGTCATCAAGACATAAGTTATCAAGACATAAGTCATTAAGACATAAGTCATCAAGACATAAGTCATCAATACATAAGTCATCAAGACATAAGTCATTAAGACATAAGTCATCAAGACATAAGTCATCAAGACATAAGTTAACAAAACATAAGTCATTAAGACATAAGCCATTAAGACATAAGTCATTAAAACATAAGTCATCAAGACATAAGTCATCAAGACATAAGACATCAAGACATAAGTCATTAAGACATAAGTCATTAAGACATAAGTCATTAAGACATAAGTCATCAAGACATAAGTCATCAAGACATAAGTCATCAAGACATAAGTCATCAAGACATAAGTCATTAAGACATAAGTCATAAAGACATAAGTCATCAAGACATAAGTCATCAAGACATAAGTCATCAAGACATAAGTCATCAAGACATAAGTCATTAACACATAAGTCATATATATATTTATGAGCATTTTTGTTCGACTCGGCATCACATTCTTGTAAAATTGTTAGGGTAAAATATTTCCGAGATACATTAGCTGGATTTCGCCGTTTATTAAGAATATAGCACATTTTAATTTTTTTTATTTGTTAATAACTCCAATAATCTTGTTTAAATAAGAAAAGTTAAAGTGGGTAATACTTAATATGATACACGTTCTAGGTTTTGGAAAGATGGAAAAGAAAAACAATAGTCAATCATAAAAAAAATAATTAAATTAGTTATTGAGAGAGGTAGAGATTTAGTGAGTGAGTGAGTGAGTGAGTGAGTGAGTGAGTGAGTGAGTGAGTGAGTGAGTGAGTGAGTGAGTGAGTGAGTGAGTGAGTTAGTTAGTTAGTGAGAAAGAGTGATTGAGAGTAAGAAAGTGTGAGAGAGAGAGGGATTGAGTGATTGAGTAACTGTGTGAGTGAGAGAGAAATAATGAAAGAGAGAAAGAGAGTGAGAGAGAGAGAAAGAGAGTGTAAATAGAGACAGTCATGATAAGTTGATCAAGGAAGCACCGAGTTATATTTGTGTATAGACTGTTCGATCAAAAAACATCAACATATCTTCTATTACCTTTAATTATGAATATTAAAGTTGATGTATATTTGTTGTTGTTTCGCAATAGTTTCATAAGTCCTAGACAATGTCCCCGTTGGGACGAAATTTGTTCTTCATTATTATCCCAGACAAGCTGACTCTGCAAACACCATGTACAACACTACATGTATTAGTTAACCCTTACAGTAGTGGGCGCGTATATAGCGGAACTGAAGGCAGCATAGATAGAAGTAGGTCAATACGGGAAGGGTTAATTCTAAAGAGACAAATGTATGTACAAAAATGCAGATCCCTTACCCCTTATGCGAGAACGAACAAATGCATATTACTACTCTTTCTTCCCAAGTGGCATCTGGACTTAGAATGGCATGGTTGAACAAACCAGGAAAACCAGCGACTTAACATAATTTAAAACACTAATAAAAAATGCAAGACTAGACTCGAACCGCGGATGAGCGTAGGACGCAATAATCTTCTTTATAGAAGGAGCGTCTGTAATATATAAGATAAGATAAAACTAGACTCAGACCACGGATGAGCGTCGGGCGCAATAATCTTAATAGAACGAGCGTCTGTAACATGTAAGATAACATCTATCTAATCTATTTATCTATCTTTTTTTTCATGTATCAATCTATCTAAGAAAACATACAAGAAAACAATTTCAGGAATGAGTTGGAGCGTCTGTAATATATAAGATAAGATAATATAAACTATTTCAAAAATTCAACCGGCAAGTGGCGACTATAGATGATATCGTTGAAAAAAAAAATGAGCCTGTAGAATTTTTCTTGGAGTTTTTGTTGGTTTTTATTGTTGCATGGAACGGTCTTTAAGAGTTTCCAAAACTCAATGTGATGCTGTGAAGACTTATGTTTTGTCTATATTAGAGCTGTAAACCCTACATTGCTTTGTGCTTGCACTCGATTATCTTTCTTTTAATACAAACAGCGTTTGTAAGATCACAATGCGCCACAGGTCTACTAGTCTATTTTGTTTTTATACTAGCTAAAAAACCCGGCGATTTCCCGGGGTAACAATTATATTAAAGAGCAAATTGAAGAGCGAACAACATTATACCGAGGACTCGTGTAGACTCCAATAACAACCTGTTGCAATTCTCAGATAAACTTAAGGACAAAAACACTTTCCTTATCCATTCTGCGAGAACAAATGCAAATAAATACTCTTTCTTCCCGAGTGGCATTCGGGCATAGGATGAGTTGCCTGAACAAACCAGAAAAAAAACAGTAACTTATCATTTAAATCATTTAAAAGACTCAAGACTAGACTCTGACCACTGATGAGCGTAGGACCCAATAATCTTCTTTATAGAAGGAGCGTCTATAATGTTAGGTAAGATGAAAGATCAAGAATCAAAATCTCATAAGTAAAATATAAGCCAATAAGGTCATGTATCTTTGAACTAGCCAATGGGAATCTTAAATGGCACATAATAGTTGTATGTATATATGTGTGCTCCTGTATTGATCTTGTTTTATGTCTCACGTTTGAAAAATATGACCCTAAAATGTATTTACATAAATGAACGGATACCTGCGATGCATTTAAAAATAAACTCTTTGAGATATCATAATGGTTCACCCCTTTTTATTCATTTCTTTGACAACCGGAAGGGCGCCTTGGGCGTGTGCACACATTTTCATGAAGTATATCGCCAGACCAGAGAGGTGGGGGGGGGGGGGGCGTCGAGAAGCCTGTAAGAAGCATGCCTGCAACTATTTAGACCTGTGCATCTGTTTGAATTGTGAGGGCGTATTATTGATTTAAAATATAATGTGCACTTTTAAACTATACCGGCTTTGATTGAGGGTGCAGGTGCGGGTTAAATTTAAAGAAAAAAAAATGGATGCAGGTAAAAAAAAAGCTGATAGGAATTTCCCAGAGCTAAAAATAGCATCAATGCGGTTAGCCGCCACTGCCTGTGTACGTTAAGACTACTCCTTCAAATACATGGAAACAAGATTTTGAGTAGATTACTCACCAGAGCACTGAGTTGTCAGGAGGGCACAGGCGTAAACTAAAACTTATGGCGAACTTAATGGACGAGAAAGCAACCTTGCAGTCAGAGGAGTGCGACGGTTTTTTTGTGGCCTTTATGTAGAGCTACGAAGTTGGTTTGCGGACTGCTCTGATTCTAGGACTTTAAGGAAAATTTGACCTTGCTAG